>UESW01004884.1:793231-848039 GCA_900491605.1 Calamus simplicifolius | reverse complement strand
ATTCTTTCTTTCTACAACTCCATTTTGTTGTGGTGTCCTAGGTGCTGAAAAATTATGATGTATCCCTTTTTAAAACAGAATTTTTTCAAATTCAGTTCCATGATCACTTCTAATAGACAATATGGTAGTGTTTTTCTCATTTGTGACTTTCTTAACGAATTTCAGGAATATTGAGAAAGTCTCATCTTTGTGAGCCAAAAACATTACCTAAGTAAATCTAGAGTAATCATCTACTATCACAAGACAATATTTCTTTCCTCTTAGACTTGTGGTTCTAGTAGGTCCAAAAAGGTCCATGTGTAGTAGCTCTAGTGGCCTAGTAGCTGAAACAACATTCTTAGATTTGAAAGAAGTTCTTGTTTGTTTTTCAAATTGACATGCATCATAGATTCGATTATTTTCAAAATTTAAACTAGGAATACCTTTAACTAGATCCATTTTCAATAGTTTAGAATTAGGTGTGTGCTTGCATAACCTAATCTACGGTGCCATAGCCAACCAATCTCATTCATCTTAGCATTATTAGCAACTAAGCAATGATTACTTGGAGATAAATTACTCAAATCAATTAAGTACACATTGCCATAACGTTTACCAACAAGAATAATGTTGTTATCAATGTGATTAGTAATAGTGCAAATAGAAGCTTCAAAGGAAACTTTGAAACCTTTATCATACAGTTGGCTAATACTTATCAAGTTATGCTTAAGTCCATCAACATATAAAACATTATCAATATGAGTAGATGGAGTAATTTGAATCTTACCAATACCCATGATATGGCCTTGACCATTATCATCAAAAGTAACTACTCCACCTCTTTTCGATTCAAGAGTGATGAATTGATCTTTGTCACCCGTCATGTATCTTGAGCAACCACTATCAAGGTACCACTTTCTTTTCAGTCTGATGGCTGCAAGACACTCCTGTAAAATATTCATATCTTAACTTTAGGTACCCAAGCCTTCTTGGGTCCTTCATGGTTAGATGCAATAAATATTGTTCCTTTGGGAACCCAAATCATCTTTCTTTTATCATGTGGAGTTTTACACATATAAGATTTATGTCCTTTGTTTCCACATTTAAAACAAGTAATATTTGATGATTTTTCAGCATGTATAAAAATATTTTTCAAGGATTTTTGCTTTTTAAGTGGATTATATCCTAATCCAGCTTTATCAAAAATAGCTTTTTGATTATCCAAAATCATATTAAGTTTGATAGAGCTCAAAGTAAATTTATCAACTATAGGTTTAAGTCTATCAACTTCATTTTTTAAGCTTTCATTTTCTTCATCAAAAGTTCTTTTTCTACAACATGCTTTTCATTTTCTAAAGATAGATTTTGCATTTGATTTTTTAGATCTTTGTTCTTTGAACTTAATTTTGCAAAATCATCCATCAATTCATAAAAAGCACTATACAACTCATCGAAAGTAAAGTCATCAAGAAAACTCGGACTTACCTCATCATTGTGCGTCATGAAACATAGATTGACCATTTCACTCTTCTCTTTTTCTTCGGAACTTGAGCTTTCCGAATCATTCCATGTGGCCATCATTGCCTTCTTTTTGAATCTTCCTGTGCCTTTCTTTAGTTGTGGGCATTCAGATTTAAAGTGACCCGGCTTCTTGCATTCAAAACAGATAACTTCTTTTTCTTTGCCTTTGTCCTCATCTTTTCTAGCAAAGGGCTTTTTCTTTTCAAACTTCTTCTTCTTCATGAATCTTTTAAACTTCCTTGTGATGAGTGCCATGTCCTCATCATTACTTTAATCTTCATATTCTGAGGCTCTTCCATATATTCAGAAATCTTAAGAGCCATAGTCCTCTTCTTCTTTGACTCATCATCATCAATATGTTGCTTAACTTGAAGCTCATGAGTCATCAAGGATCCCAATAATTCTTCCAGGGGTAGGGTACTTAGATCCTTTGCCTCTTGTATTGTAGTCACTTTAGCTTCCCAAGTCGTAGGCAAGGAACGCAAAACCTTCCTCACAAGATCAGAATTATCATAAGATTTACCACGACTTTTTAAACCATTAACTATATCAGTAAATCTTGCAAACATATCAGAAATAGATTCACATGCATCCATTTTAAACAATTCATACTTATGAACTAGCATGTTAATCTTGGATTCCTTGACTTGATTTGTTCCCTCATGGGTAACCTCAAGTCTATCCCATATTTTCTTAGCAGAAATGCAAATAGATATACGATTGAATTCATTTGCATATAATGAGCAATACAAAACATTCATTGCCTTGGCATTAAGTTGTGCCAATTTTTTATCCTGTTCATCCCATTCCATTTCCGGTTTAGGAATCTCCATGCCATTAATTCTAGCAGTAGGTGTGTGTGGTCCATTGACTATAATGCTCCATAGATCATAGTCAATTGCTTGAATAAAAATTTTCATTCTAGCCTTCCAATAACCATAGTTTAAGCCATTAAACAAGGGTGGTCTATTAGTAGATTGGCCTTCGAAAAAAGATGAACCAGTTTGAGTTGCCATGTGGATCTTTGACTCTTGATCGTTAGATCAAATCAAATGAGCACTAGCTCTGATACCAATTGTTGGTCCAGATAGCAACCCAAGAGGGGAGGTAAATTGGGTTTTGAAAAATTAAACTCCTTTTAAAAGGATCCCCCAGCGGAAGTGAAAACTTAGATGTATACGAATTAAAACAGAGTATGCAAAGATAGAGAGTAAGAGACAAAAAAATAATCACTGCAAACACAAGAATTTTATAGTGGTTCGGTGTACCTACACCTACATCCACTCCCAAGTACCTCTTGGGTCCACACTATAATCAAACTAATTACAGCATAGTTGTTTTGCAAGCTCACAACTTAAACTTATTGTTTTTCTGGGTGCACAATGAACCCAGCTGGTTTTTAAGGCTCATCAGCACATAACCTTACAACACAAGTAAACTGCTTGCACAAGGCTAACAGCCTCAACGGAATCAATCCTCTGATTGACCCAGCAAACAATAACATTTTACAAATTTAAAAGCTCCTCCAATGAGCAAATATATAATAATAGAACAAAAATAAAGAGATAGGAATCAAAGCCTAATTTGCATATCTTGGTGGCTTGCTTCTCCTCTTCTCTTGAGTGGATCTTCCTTTAGAATGCTCTTAAAGCTCAGAAGATTAGAAAACTAGGGCTTGCTTCTTCTTTTGAGATGAAACCAAAAAGGCTTGAAATCTCTCTCTTTCTTTTGGGAAATCAGTATAATCTTTTCTTTCGAATCTTCCCTCTTTTTTCTTTTGATTTTCTGATGGATTTTACTCTTGTTTTTCTGATTTTTCTCTCTTGTTGTCTCTCTTTCGGATACAATAGAAACCCCTTCTTATAGATCCTTCTTAATCCATAAATAGCTAAAAACTATCCATTAAAAACAAGTGTAAGAAGGATTAGAACCAAATATGGCAATAGCCATTGGGATTAAAAAGATAAAAGTAGAGTTTAGAGACGTTCTGACAGTTCTGGAGTCGTATCTGATAATCTGGAGTCGACTCTAACTTTTCTGAAGTCGGCTCTAAATCGAAAATCCCCAATCCGCTCGATCTGGAGTCGTCTCTGACTTTTCTGGGGTCGACACGAAAATCTTCTGAAGTTGACTCTAATAGTCCAGGAGCCGACTCTAAGTCATGACCAGAAAAACTATCGTTCTGTTCTTTCTATTGGAGTCGGCTCTAATAGTACAGGTATCGACTCTAAGTCTGTGCCGATTTTCAGAGTCGACTCTGCGATTCTATGTGTCGACTCTAATGTCTGCAATCTTACCTTGACATTAAATTCGAACTAGAATTTGATTTGTCTTGTGATTTTGATTAATAAATCAAATCATAAACTGAAAAACTTAACCAAAATCATTAGTAACTTCAAATGTTATACTCAAATAGTTTTGTTAATCATCAAAATCAATAATTGGGTCAACACCTTGGATGGTGTTCTTGCAGGTCCCTCAGTAATCATGAATCCAAGATTCAAGGTGATCGCCATCCAGGTCAGCGGATACTTAGCCGTAGATCCATGGGCTCAAGGCTTGGTCATCCAGGGTGCATTTGCCAGACAGAACGACCCCTTCAGCATCTTGATCTTCTCATCCTGTCAGGTACACCCCTCTAATCTACTAGTAGCTTTATTATGAGAGAGCAAGCCCTACTGGGCTTCTTAGCCTCGGCGATCTTTCTTCTTTACTTTTTTGGGGAACTATTTTGTGTGTGGAGTTCCTATGAGTTTTCCTGAATCCCTTTTAGGCTATTAATTCGAAAGATTAATCAACTGCAATCATTAATCATATAAAATTTATTTGTATGTAAATCGGTCCTGCATCACTAATCCATCTTTCCAAACCGATGATCCATCATTCTCTAACTTGCTGAAGGTGCTCTTGGACTTACATGTTCATTTGAGCTAGAGAAATGCTCCTGAAGCTCCTCCTTAGGTGGTTAGCATGAGTTATGCTAGCCCTTAAATATTGACATTGTCTTGGTTGTAGGTGATCATTAGGCTCATCTTTAAGTTAGGGTTGGTGTTTTTTGACTTTCTTTGGGATGACATTTGGAACCTTGGTTGGGAGGGGAGGGTGCTAGATTTTCAATCATACTCATCATCAAGTCCATCCATTGCACCATCATGTTAAATTGCTCTTGACCTAGAGGTCAGACGTGGGATCGAAGTGGAATTGATTGGTTCTCTTGTAGGAATCCTAGGAGTCTACCAATATATGGCTCAAGCCTACTTGATGGTCACTTGTTCCTTAATCACATCGCTTCAGTAACATAACCAATTGCTCTTGTTCGATCTTCTAATAGATGGCATCAATCTATTGACATTATAACTGGTCTCCTTGCATCAACCGAGAAGGAATGCTTAGCTTAACCTAAACAAAATATGTCACACCCCCCTACTTGGCTTCTTCCACCCAAAGAAGAGAATTGGGAGGCCCTGTGTAATACCCCAAACTTAAAAGACTTGCATTTTATTTTATGCATGCATTTATATTAGCTTAGCTTTTTGGCATGTGTAATTAAAGTAAAGAAGGTAAAATTTAAAATTTATTTTTTTTAGCAAATTTTGATGAAAACCCTAATGAAATCCTAAAGAAAATCAAAGGATGAAAACCTGATAAGCAACGGATAGAAATGAGGTGTCCCGCATGTAAGCAATATGAAACGAAAAAATATTTGATGGAGGGACATGTGTCTAGCCTTAAGTAATATAAAAATGAAAAATGTGTGAGTGCAAAGGCAAAGTTGAAATTTAGCCAAAGGTAATTTAAGAAATCAACCAAGGGCATAAAGGGAAAAGTTTTCAAAAGTCATTTGAAAGTTTGCTAAGGTCATAAAAGGAAAAGGTTTTGAAAGTAATTTGAAGATTTGATCAAGGATAAATTGGAGAATTGCCAAGGGCAAATTATCATGATGGAGAGAGTGCCATGTCGACTTTGAAAAGTGTGACTTAAGAATGTAAAGGGACAAAATGGAGATTTTCATGGGAGCATTAAAAACCCATCTTCTTGACTTCACCCACCCGTAGAGAATTAAAGAGCAAGAGAAAGAGGCGGTGGAAAGGGAAGAAAAGAAAAGGGTTTCAACCAAGGTTGTCAATTTCGTTTCGGTTTATGTTTCGGTTTAGCTTATGAAACGAAATATTTCGGTATCGGACCGTTTCGGTGCTTCGTTTCGGAATATATATATATAAAATAAAATTTTATTCATAATTCATTTCTTATAATAATAATAACAACATAAAAATAAAAAGTTTAAATTTTTAAGAGTTTGATATATATATATATATATATATATATATATATATATATATATATATATAAAATGAAAATTTTATTCATAATTCATATTATTCATAAATAATAACAATATAAAAATAAAGTGTTTGAGTTTTTAAGAGATGCGACCGTGGGGATAGGGTAACTAGGATTTTTTTTATTATATATATTTTTTAAAATGGGGATAGGGTAACTAGGATTTTTTATATTATATATATATTTTAAAATGGTTCTGAAAGGTTTAATAATTCATAAATTGGTCTCCAAAGCATATTTTACCGAAAACGGCCGAAACATACCGAAACGGCCGAAAACGGCCGAAAATGGCCGAAATACACCGAAACGCACCGAAACGGCCGAAAAATCTTCCGAAACGAACATAGTACTTATCTTTTCGGATAAGCTACCGAAACGAAACGTCTCGGCCGAAACGGCCAAAACGAAACGAAATTGACAACTTTGGTTTCAACCGTGGGAAAGAAGAGGAGAGGAGAAAAGAAAGAAGGAAAGAGAGAAGAAGAAGAGAAGGGAAGAAAATCTTGGTGCTTTGGCCAGCCTAGGAGAAGAGAGGAGCTAAGGATTTTCCCATTTTTCTTCAAGGTAAGTCTAATCTTCCTAAGCTTAAGAATAGTGTTAGAATCTTAAGATTAGGAGGTAAATGAGGTTTGTAGCTGATATATGTTGTAAATCCTTGAGTATGTGAGGGATTTAAGAGTTTCATGCTAAGAATGTTGAAATAAAGAACATGCATGCATGTTTCATGAAACCCTAGGTGCATGAAACCTTGATATTGTATATGTTGTGACATAGGTCAAAAGGTTGATTTCAGGGAGCCATCACAAGAGAGATAGTAGTTAGTGAAGTGTGCTAATAGTTAAGGTGAGTGAGTTTCTCATCTAACTTTGTAAATTATTTTATAATACCTTATGGATATTTTGCTATATAGCTAAGGTATGATATGTTAAGTATAGTGTTTCAAGTGGTTTAGATATGGAAAATGAGAATCAAGTTCATGATGTATTTAAAGCACATTCCAAAGCAAAGCTTGAGTTTCAGATAAGCATGAGCTTACAACATGTTCTAAAGCAAATATGAGTTTAAAGAAAAGCATGAGCCTATAGTATATTCAAAGCAAAGCAAAGCATAGGGTTTCATGAAAAGTTCTGTTTTGGTTAAAAACAGATGTTTAAATAAAGCATGGAACTTGTCTTTCAAATTTATATTTCAAAGTGACATATGGGCATGCATGCATAGCAATGTTTCCAAAAAAGTATTGCTTATCTAAGTTCGGGTTATCAACTTATTTTCATATAGGTTTCAAGCAATGCATGGGCATGCAAGAATAAAAGTGTTTCAAGAAAGTATATGTTTGAGTTATAAGCTTATATTTTGGAGTATTTTCATAGTATGCATCATAAGAGCATTGGGCCATCTATGGGATTGATCACCTTGTAGATTATGCCATAGCATGAGCATTGCACACACTACTTACAGCCAGCACCTTTTTGCGATTCGATCATACAATGATCCCAAGACCAGAGGGAGTACATTATAGATCAGCCCAGTGGGACAGATTGCTAGCAGTCTGAGGGGGCAATGAATCACAACTCGGTAAAAGGTATGTTACTATATAGCCCAAGAGGGTACAAAAATATAGGCCCATGGAGGTGGCAAGCAGAAGGCCCAAGGAAAAGGGGCAAGCTCCCACCTGGGGTGAACCGCACATGTGAGGGATGCCATATGGTGCAGGGATCCTTGGTGCTCAGTACACTCATCCATTAAGAGTATCCTTGCAAGAGGGCGATTGTAGAGAGGTATCTCAGTAGTAGCATATACAGTCCAACATCATGAGATTTTGCAAAAGTGGCATTACTTTATCTAAGTTGTATTATTGAAAGCATAAGCTAACTTATAAGTTTTCTTATCCCTTATAAAAAGTTTATATTTTCTTTATGATGTGGTTCTCAGTTCTCCATTGTTAGATGGCTATCCAATCATTGGGACTTAAGTTTCACCCCACTATTGCTGAAATTTTTTGTATTTCAGGTTAGCAATAGTTAGTTGGCAGAATAAAAGATTGAGCTTTAAGCCTTGAATATATGAATTTGTTGTGGCTTGCTAGTTTTTAGACAAATCTGTTGATGTTATTGGTGTACATTACCTAAATTGTATATGTGTTTGAATTGGATATGGATGGATATGTAAAATTGTAAACCTGTGATGTATTTTGGGATTTGGATTGAAAATAGAAAGTAACTTTTATTGTAGATTGATTGTGAGCAGGATATTTATATTAAGATTGTAAATTTTGTCTAGATGTTGATATTAACTTGTGAGCAGGGTTAAATCAGTTTGTGGTGATGCCTTGTGAATTGTATAAATTATAAATGAGCAGGTCGAAGTTTTAATCAGATCAAGTATTTTGTGCATATAACTTATGGCAATTGGATAGGGTTCACTTGGGCTTTATGGTACCTAGCATAAAGACTAGCATAACTCTATCTAATTACTATAAGTTGGCATGCCGTTGGAAAGGAACCCGACACCCTAAAGTTTCAAGGGAAACCCTCTCACACTCATGTCATCCAAAGTGCAGAATAGGAGTTTAAAGCTCTTTAAGTGAGGACTTCAAGCTCTAAAGACAGGGATAAAAAGTCCTTTACCAATGTGAGGAGGGTTTGCTTTTATAGACATTGAAGGAGTTACATTGAAGTTGGACTCTCCTTGGATAACCTTAATTAATGAACAGGACAGTTAAGGCAAGGAGAAGAGTTCTCTCTAAATTGGTTGGCCTGATTCTACCAGGATTGATGCTATTGCTCCCACAAAGGTCGACGCTTTGCTCGGAATGAGGGAGTAGACCAATCAAATAGGAAAGGCCGGCTACATTACACCTTGTTGTTGGTCCAATTGAGCTGCCATGTTATATTTGTCCACATCAGTGATTCAAATCATATCAGCACACACTAGATAGTATATTTAAAACAAAAATTTAAGATTAATCTTTGGTGATGGATGGATGGGATAAGGTCAATCAACCTCGAAACCACTTCTATTATTGGTCTTGCCATATATAATTATAACTATAATAGTATAATATGAAGTAATAAGCCATCATGAAAGGTTAGCAACTCTATTTTCAAAACTATTATTCATTCAATAAAATAAATATTTTCTACGACTATACAAAAAAAAAACTTACTTGGCATTGTTCCTATTTTCTATTTTTATTATTGTATAATTAATAAAATCTAATATTGAGTGATGTGGAAAATAATATCTGTAACAAACTTCTATTATTTCTTACCTTTTACTTTTATTTATTTTTAGAAGCAGTAAATCTTTGATTTCAAATCTTGAATTATTTTCATAAAAAATAAAAGCATTTTTTTAGGGGTGACAATTAGCTCGGATTGAAGATTATAACAAATTGGGTCTAATATGGGTTGACCATAATAGATAACTCGATCAAACCCACTTAGTCATAATGAGTCAGGTTGACACAGATTTGCTTAACCTATTATTTAATAATAAAAAGTTAGATGTTAATATGTTCAATCCATTTACATGTTTAATTTATTAACCAATAATAAAATATGTTGAATAAATGAGACAACAGAAATTGACTCAATTCACCTAGTTATTTAAATGGATCAAATGAGTTAAAGGATATGAAAGCTGAACTGGATCAACTTAATATACAGATTGAGATGAGTTAATAAGTGTTACGATCCAACTCTATTTAAGCTAAAACTAAACCCATTTCTTATAAATGGGATATGGGTTGGATAAACGGCTTGGGTCTAATATTGCCACCTTTAATTTTATTATATAGATGGTTTAGTCTATTTTTTCTTTAGATTTATAAAATAAAAATTAAGAAAAAGAACGTAATACAAAATGAATATTAAATTTTTACAATATTATTTTTAAAAATATAATTGTTATTTATCCCCCAACAAACTGTCATAATGCCAAATAATTCATTTTAACCATTATTATATTTTCCCATAAGCCGTTATAATGCTGTTATTTTAAACAACAGTGATTTTACAACTGAACCCTCGTGGTTTTCGTTATTGTGAATAGAGATTTGTCGCATCCAATAACTTTGACTTTTGACATTTTGAAATATTTTTTTAAAAAACTACTATTATCATTATTTTTGCTGTCCCAATCGATCTAGTTATTATTATTCCAATCAGGACAATGTTGCTTAGATTGGCTTCCCATTTGCTTAAAAAAACTACTATTATCATTATTTTTGCTGTCCCAATCGATCTAGTTATTATTATTTTCAATCAGGACAATGTTGCTTAGATTGGCCTCCCATTTGCTTGTGTACTCCAACTCTACCCATCACTACCGTCCAAACTTGTGCTATGACATCATAATCGTGTATTTCAAGAGGATGTTGATTATAGCAACGGGCTATTATCCACAGTGAGTTAGCTGCATCTAGAAGCACCCTTTCCATGACGTGACCTATAATGGTCATCCTTGTGCCAACCTTTGGTGATATATATTAATGAGGGGTAAAATTATTATTGCATTATTGATCGCTTACATTAGTGATGGGGTCATGCCCGATCCAAACGCTCTACTTGTCAGTTGGCCGGCTGGCGCAACATTCTAGCAATGAGCGTCTCATCATAATGAATAAAGAGAACAAAAGGAAAAAAGGGCCACATTATATGCGTGGGTTCTTCTAAGGGCCACCTCATTAATATCCGACAGTAAAATCAATAGGCTTGAGCATTTAATGGTGCAGAAACGATCATAATGACTTGGTCAGCATTTAATGAAAAGAGAAAGCATAGCTCGGCCAGCTTCAACATAGCTCGGCTAGCTTCAACATAGCTCGGCCAGCCTTAGCCAGCTTCAGAATAGCTCGGCCAACATAACTTAGCCTGCTTCAGCATAGCTCGGCCAGCCTCAGCCAGCTTCCGCATAGCTCGGCCAACATAGCTCGGCCAGCCTCAGCCTCAGCTAGCTTCAGCATAGCTCGGCCAGCTTCAGCATAGCTCGGCCAACATAGCTCGGCCAGCCTCAGCCTCAGCCAGCTTCAGCATAGCTTGGCCAGCTTTAGTATGCTTCGGCCAACATGCCTCGGCCGATATACTTCGGCCAATATGCCTCGGCCAATATACCTTGGCACTCTAGCTCAGTTTCCACAGCCGCGCTATGTCCTTCGCACCAACGCAATTATGGCCTCATAAAGGTCATGTGCATCCACATGCTTTAAGGCATTTAATACCTTATTTCCTTCCATCATTAAGGCATTTATGGCTACCACGTTGGCCCCTCTTAGCACCTTTTGCGTGGGAAGGATGGCGTCATGAAGCCAAGACAAAGAGTTCTTGACTCCATGCTTTACAGAAGTCCAACTCGGCCGACCACATTATACTTCGGCAGATTCAGCGAACCTTATGCCTCGGCAACCCGAGCTATTTTTATGCTTCTGCCATCAAGGCCAGACTATTCCTCGGCCATCCGATCCTAGCTACTTCAGACCTCTACAGAATCTGGCGCGGAAGAGTTCAAATTCACTGTAACAGAATAAGATTTCAAACAAGGAATCATGCCAAGACGTGGCCTAGGACCTACAATAGTGGCCTAGGGACTACACAGCCACTGAGTCTCGAGCCATCGGCCAGCTCTCCCTGCCTCCCAATCGTCGATCCTCTAACTAACCAGATACGGATCCTACTGGCCCTGTAACAACCTGATTCGAATCCGTTTCGAATCCCAACAACTTTTAGACCTCATCCAGAGCATGTCCAAGAAGTCAGGTGACCGCCTATAAATACTATCACCCTCAAGCCTCTCAGGTATGGATATTCTATGCCCATTTTTCATTCACAGTTCTCACACTCTGCCATAAAAGCTCCCGCGAGAGCTCGAAGGAACTCTTCCTCAGGGATCCTTCTCCCCATATTTGTTGATTGTTGGTCTTCACTGACTTGAGCGTCGGAGGATCTTCTGCAGAGGGCCACCCCCAACGCCTCTCACGTGAGGACTGTCTTGCAGGTCCGCCCAAGAGGGAGCCCACGCTGCAGCCCGATCGCGCCCGAGCTGAAGGATAGATTTCAGCAGCAACAGATTGGCGCTAGAGGAAGGGCCTCAAGTCCCATTAAACTTGAAGAAAGGAGACAAGGATCTCGATCTGGAAGAGAACCTCTCCAATGGCTAATCGAAGAAGGGCAACTTCTGAAGCCCAGGACCAGGTCACCTCCCAGAGACCTGATCCGGTGAGCAGCGTGGCGCCGCCGCCGCCACCAGCTGAGACTCCGTTGCCACCAGCTGCCTCAGTGACCCAGGACTAGTTCGCCACGCTGGTCCAGTAGGTCCAGGCCCTGATCCGTCTGGTTCAGGAGCGCCTTACAGCTCCCCATCCAGTTATAGCTACCCCTACTCCATGCCTCCCCGAAGAGGCCGCAGCTCCTCTTTCTCCAGCCACTTCTTCTTCTGGTCTGCATGGAGTTGCGGACCCCCCACATCGACCTAAGGAGGCCAGACCAGTCCCGCAAGGGGGCTGCAACAAGGATCTCCCCAAATCTCGGTGGGCCCGATCCCTCTCTCTGGTGTCCTCTCGCCATGACTTATGCTGTCTCCACCTTCTCCCTACCTCGGCACAACATATCGGCTTCCATAGCCGCGCTATGCGCACCAAGGCATTTATGGCCTCATAAAGGCCATGTGCATCTACCTGCTTTAAGGCATTTAATGCTTTATCTCCTTCCGTTATTAAGGCATTTATGGTTGCCACATTGCCCCCTTGGCACCTTTTGCGTGAAGAAAGACGGCGTCATAAAGCCAAGACAAGGAGTTCTTGACTCCATGCTTCACAGAAGTCCGATAGCCAACTTCATCCTCAGCCAGTGGGCCTACCGCACCACCCAGAGAGTTCCCATAGGCGGGACCCCGTTCCGGATGGCCTTCGGTGTGGAAGCTATCATCCCTATGGAGATAGGACTTCCCTCTCCATGGGTGCTATCACGCCTCCAAAGTCAAAGAGAAATCTTTCTCGTCCGGTGATCTTATCCTTCGGAGAGAATCCATCTCCAAACTGCTGGAGCAAGGAAAGCTGGCTCCGAACTGGGAAGGCCCCTATCAAGTGACGGAAGTTATCGGACCTGGCACCTACAAGCTCCAGGATCTGAATGGGAAATCTATTCCTCGGACGTGGAATTCAGACAACCTCCGCAGATATCATCAGTAGGGTATGCCTTCTATGGGCCCGCCTCGTTAATTTTGTTGCCATATTGCTTTTATGATTTATGGCATGGTCACCATAATCACTTCTCCAAAAAATCATAATGAAAAAAACAGATGCCACTTGCTAACTCTCGGCACGACCGAGCTGTCTCCTCGACTAGGAAATCTCCGAACCTCGGCTGGGCCGAGTTCTGATCTCCGTACCTCGGCAGGGCCGAGCCTTAATCTCTGAACCTCGGCAGGGCCGAGCCTTTATCTCTGAACCTCGGTAGGGCCGAGCCTTAATCTCTGAACCTCGGCAGGGCTGAGCCTTTATCTCCAAACATCGGCTAGGCCGAGTCCCTGATCTCCAAGCCTCGGTCAAAGCCGGAGTGCATCTCTTATTATCGGAAGCTCCGGCCAGAGCCAAAGTGCATCTCTTATTATCGAAAGCTCTGGCCAGAGCCGGAGTGCATCTCTTATTACTGGAAGCCCCGGCCAGAGCCGAAGTGCATCTCTTATTATCGAAAGCCCCGGCCAAAGCCGGAGTGCATCTCTTATTACCGGAAGCTCCGGCTAGAGCCAAAGTGCATAAACCCCGGCCAGAGCTGGAGTGCATCTCTTATTATCGGAAGCCCCGACCAGAGCCGGAGTGCATCTCTTATTACTGGAAGCCTCGGCCAGAGCCGAAGTGCATAAGCCCCAGCCAGAGCTGGAGTGCATCTCTTATTATCGGAAGCCTCGGCCAAAGCCGGAGTGCATATCTTATTGCCGTAAGCCCTGGCCAGAGCCAAAGTGCGTAAGCCCCAGCCAGAGCCGAAGTGCGTAAGCCCCGGCCAGAGCTGAAGTGCATAAGCCCTGGCCAGAGCCGGAGTGCATCTCTTATTATCGAAAGCCCCGGCCGGAGCCGGAGTGCATCTCTTATTACCGGAAGCTTCGGCTAAAGCCGAAGTGCGTAAGCCCCGGCCAGAGCGGAGTGCATCTCTTATTATCGTAAGCCCCGGCTAGAGCCGGAGTGCATCTCTTATTACCGGAAGCCCCGGCTAGAGCCGAAGTGCATCTCTTATTATCGGAAGCCCCGGCCATAGCCATAGTGCATCTCCTATTTATCTAAAACCTCGGCCAAGACCGAGTGACATATCAGAACCCTCGGCTAAAAGCCGAAGGAAGTTTGTTATTAATCTTGAAGGCTCGGCAACACCGAGTAATTTATTATTTGAAGCCTCGGCTACAACCGAGTGGCATATTTAGAAGCCTCGGTTACAACCGAGTAGCATCTTGGGAAGGCTCGGCAACACCGAGTAATTAATTATTTGAAGGCTCGGAAACACCGAGTAATTTATTATTTGAAAGCCTTGGTTACAACCGAGTAGCATCTTGGGAAGGCTCGGCAACACCGAGTAATTAATTATTTGAAGGCTCGGAAACACCGAGTAATTTATTATTTGGAAGCCTTGGTTACAACCAAGTGGCATGTTTGGAAGCCTCGGTTACAGTCGAGTAGCATCTTGGGAAGGCTCGGCAACAACCGAGTAATATATTTCTAAAGGCTCGGCAACAACCGAGTAATAAATTTCCAGAGCCTCGGCCAAAGACCGAGTGATATATTTCTGAAGGCTCAACAATAACTGAGTAATAAATTCATCCATAAAAGTACGCTCTTTCTAGACCCATTTTTATTCATTGAATTAAATTCAGTTTTTAAAAGGCCTACAAAATTCTTATAACTCTCCTTGAAAGTTACAATGAGAAGCAGGTCATATAAAGCCTCAGCCAGAGCCAAAGTGCATCTCTTATTATCAAAAGCCTTAGTCAGAGTCGAAGTGCATCTCTTATTATCAAAAGCCTTGGCCATAGTCTGAGTGCATCTCTTATTATCAAAAGCCCCATCCAGAGCCGGAGTGCATCTCTTATTATCAAAAGCCCCGGCCAGAGCTAGAGTGCATCTCTTATTATCAAAAGCCCCGGCCAGAGCCGGAGTGCATCTCTTATTATCAAAAGCCCCAGCCAGAGCCAAAGTGCATCTTTATTATCAAAAGCCCCAGCCAGAGCTGGAGTGCATCGCTTATTATCAAAAGCCTCGGCCAGAGCCGGAGTGCATCTCTTATTATCAAAAGCCTCGGCCAGAGCCGAAGGGCATCACCTATTAACAGAAACCTCGGCCAAGACCGAGTGACATGTCGAAACCCTCGGCTAAAGCCGGAGGGAATTTCTTATTGATCTTCAAAAGCCCCGACCAGAGCCGGAGTGCATCTCTTATTATCAAAAGCCTCGGCTGAAGACCGAGTGATATATTTCTGCAGCCTCGGCCAATCCGAGCGATACAGCACTAAAGCTTCGTCCAGCCGGATAATTTCTCGGACACTCTAGCGCAACTAAAGCGCCTTATTTTACTTCAGCAAGAGGGCCGCCCAGGCCTCACTCTGACCTAAACAGAGATATACACTTCCTCCACAGAGGATTGAATGACATGTCCCCCAAATAAGATTGCTCCAGAATTCTACTCCCTATATCCGAAATTACACTTCGGACTAGGGAGTGGGGGGCATGTGATGAGGGGTAAAATCGTTATTGCATTATTGATCGCTTACATTAGCGATGGGGTCGCGCCCGATCCAAACACTCTACTTGCCAGTTAGCCTTCTGGCGCAACATTCTAGCAACGAGTGTCTCGTCATAATGAAGAAAGAGAACAAGAGGGAAAAGGGCCACGTTATGTGGGTGGGTTCTCCCAAGGGCCACCTCATTAATATCCGGCAGTAAGTCAATAGGCTGGAGCATTTAATGGTGTAGAAACGATTATAATGACTTGGCCAGCATTTAATGAAAAGAGAAAGCATAACTCGGCCAGCCTCAGCCAGCTTCAGCATAGCTCGGGCAACATAGCCCGGCCAACTTCAGGATAGCTCGGCCAGCCTCATCCAGCTTCAGCATAGCTCGGCCAACATAACTCGGCCAGCTTCAGCTCGGCCAGCCTTAGCCTCAGCCAGCTTCAGCATAGCTTGGCCAACATAGCTCGGCCAGCCTCAGCCTCAGCCAGCTTCAGCATAGCTCGGCCAACATCAGCATAGCTCGGCCAACATAGCTTGGCCAACATAGCTCGGCCAGCCTCAGCCTCAGCTAGCTTCAGCATAGCTCGGCCAGCTTTAGCATGCTTCGGCCAACTTGCCTCGGCCGATATACTTCGGCCAACATGCCTCGACCAATATACCTCGGCACTCTAGCTCGGTTTCCACAGCCGCGCTATGTCCTTCGCACCAACGGAATTATGGCCTCATAAAGGCCATGTGCATCCACATGCTTTAAGGCATTTAATGCCTTATTTCCTTCCATCATTAAGGCATTTATGACACCTTTTGCGCCGGAAGGATGGCATCATGAAGCCAAGACAAGGAGTTCTTGACTCAATGCTTCATAGAAGTCCGACTCGGCCGACCACATTATACTTCGGCAGATTCAGCCAACCTTATGCCTCAGCAACCGAGCTATTCTTATGCTTCTGCCATCAAGGCCAGACCATTCCTCGGCCATCCGATCCTAGCTACTTCAGACCTCTGCAGAATCTGGCATGGGAGAGTTCAAATTCACTGTAACAGAATAAGATTCTAAATAAGGAATCATGCCAAGACGTGGCCTAGGACCTACAATAGTGGCCTAGGGACCATGCAGCCACTGAGTTTGGAGCCATCGGCCAGCTCTCCCCGCCTCCCAGCCATCGATCCTTTAACTAACCAGATACGGATCCTACCGGCCCTATAACAACCTGATTCGAATACGTTTCGAATCCCAAAAACTTTTAGACCTCATCCAGAGCATGTTCAAGAAGTCAGGTGACCGCCTATAAATACTACCACCCTCAAGCCTCTCAGGTACGGCTATTCTACGCCCATTTTTCATTCACAATTCTCACACTCCGCCATAAAAGCTCCCGTGAGAGCTCGGAGGAACTCTTCCTCAGGGATCTTCTCCCCATATTGTTGATTTCTGGTCTCCATTGACTTGAGCGTCGGAGGGTCTTCCGCAGAGGGCCACCTCCAACGTCTCGCGTAAGGACTGTCTTGCAGGTCCATCCAGGAGGGAGCCCACGCTGCAGCCCGATCGCGCCCGAGCCGGAGGACAGATTTCAGCAGCATATATATATATATATATATATATATATATATATATATATATATATATATATGAGATTCCTAACAATCTAAAATTATATTTACTATAAAAAATTCTAAATTATTAATCATAAATATTAAAAATAATTTTATATAATTTTTTATTTTAAAAATATTACTGATATATTTTATAAATATTATGATAATTATAATTATTTTTCATTATTTATTTTATAATGTTTAGATTAAATTATAATATTATTTTTATAATATTATATTATAATATAACATTATGATGTTATGATATTATATATATAATATTAATAATATTGAACTTTTTATGGATGCGAGATATTTTGGTCCTAAATCTTAAGTCAGGATTATTAAGGGATGATCTACATTGGTATAAAAAATTATTTTTATGATGTTTGAATTTTTTCGTAGCCTAGTGCCTAGTCTGAGCTATGTTTGTAAGAGTGTTTGATGAGTCTCAGTTTATAATAAAATATATTTTTTTATTATTTTGTGTTGCCTACATTAAGTCTAAACATATAATTGTGTTTTCTAGCTAGTTATGATCAAAGTAGCCCCATTAATGCACACGTCTTATTGATCACGGTGCTGACCATTTCTTTATATAAGGATGTTTTGTTAAAAGTTCTGGAATGACGATGCAACCTAAATGGTGATGTTGTGTCGATGGACTATTGTGAGTTATGTACCTGATCACCATTATCAGAAGATGTTATAGAGTGAAGAATTGGATGTGATCTTGGGATTGGCTGGCAACATATATATCATGTTACAATGAATTTCTTTTAGTTTCAATTTGTGTCGTGCCCTCTAGCAAAGATGACCTTAACCTTGCAATATTGATGATTCGTAAGAAAATGCTGCAAATTAATTTAACTAATACGTCATTAATAATGGATTAGCTTTGATACAGAAATTCGAGAATGAGATAAGGCTAAGTACCCTCACTTTTGGAAGCTCACTTATCTAATTTCCAAGAATGGAAATATTTCGAGTCGAGAAAGCGAAACCCGATCAAGTCAGATGTTTTTCCTCGTTTAAGAATTGTGTCCAACTACTAGTCAGAAACGGGGGTTGGCCGGTCGTAGAATCCTCGCCGGCCGCAGAAAGAAAGTCTGGGGTGGACTTTGACCAAGCCAATCAGACTCTTATCTAATCCGCTCTCCTCCTCCCCAAATTGCAAGGCCAGAATCGCTTCCTTGAAAGCCGAGTGCTCTTGCCTCAAACCATCGCCATTTTGCCTCCAATTGATCGGCGTTTAGGTCTGCCCTCTGTCCCTCGTTCTCGATTCCAGCGGCACTTCAGTCGAAAGCCTGATTCCCCTGTTTAGTCATCGAATCCTCCTCCTTGCTGCGTTGACTTGGCCGTCGGACTATTGAGAACAGCCGATCGATCGTCGAGATCACAACCTGGCAGCCAGTTGCCTCTAACTCTGGCTTCGGTTGGTTTTCTTCTCTCCTTGTTGTTTCTTTCTATCTCTCTTTTTCCTATTGATGGAGTACTACTCTTGTGTCCAATCGCCGGAGCTACCGATGCAACTGTCAAACAATCGAGCCAGAGTTGGCCAATAGGCAGGTTGTTAGCACCGGACCGTTGAGATTTTTCTTTCTTTTGATATTAAATTCTATTTTTCATTTTTCCTCTCCCTTGATCCATAGTCAAAATATGGTTTTAAAACGATTTAAGAAGTCATTTGTGGATATCATGATCTTCACCCAATTAGCTCTACGTTGGATCTGTTTGCACTGATATCAGATCATCTGCTTGCCAGTAGACCCCTCTCTTTTTCTTTTTTCTTTTGTGATGTTCTTCTCTTTTCATTCCTCTCTCTTTTTCTTTCGCCGAAGCCACCTTTTGGTCATGACCTATAAATCCCCTCTGTTTCTGTTACCTTGTGGAAACTTAGTTTCCTGTCTTACTAGTCCTTAAGCACAAGAGGCCCAGCATAGGATCATATTGATGGGCTATATTTATTTGGATTATTTTTCTAACTAGAGTTGATTAATTGTGCACAGGTGGATACAATCCAGACCAAAGCAGATCGGTCTACTTGAGGTAATACTCCGAACCTCTCTTTTATTTAATTTAATCATTAAGTTAAGCCATACAAAACACAGGACTGGAGTTGGGATTGATGATAGCTTATTTAAATTAGTGAGGATGCCAATTTTCATATTTTATTATGCCAAGTATTGATTTTAAATTAATCAGGTGCAGTAGGTATATTTGTAGAATGAGTTGGCATATTAAGTCAGATTTTGCTTCCAGTAGACCTAAGAATGGCCCCTTGCACATTTGTTTATACAAAAGTGCTTATTCCATCTATATATGTGAAGCTGTATTATACCATGGACGAGCATGCCTGTGCATGGATAGTAACGGTATTTGGATTTTTAACATTGCAAGGAAGATACGAATTTCCTATACATTGTTAGATTGATGTTGCATGATTATGATTGCTTTACATGATTTTGTATGGATGTGGAAATAGTTCACATTTGAATCGGGTAAGTATGGTTTTGGTCTATTTATTTGATTATGCATGGCATATGGAAATAGATTACATTTAAAAGTAGAAATTAATTAAACTAAAAACTATATATTTAAAATTGTTGACTGCAAAGCTTTGGATTTGCCTTGTTAATATGGATTGCCCCACCTGATATGAACTATGCTTCATGAAATGCCATCATTGGTTCAAGCATGGTACCACCAATTGCCCATCATAGGCTAAAATAGGGAACAATTGATAGTTTTATCATAGATTGGAATTATGACATTATCGATAAGCTAGGAACATGACACTACCGATTGTCTTGTAATAGGTGTGAAATATATCACTATTAATTGCCTGTCATTAGTGTATAATGTGACCATGGCTAGTCCAAAGCTAAATAGATGAGTTGATCATATTTGAGCTCAGTTCGGAATGTTGGACTAGATTGTAACAAACTAAATACGATGGATTGTATTTGAAGCCACTTTGTATTGGAATAGGCTATTTCATGTGTATGATATTTTGATTCGATTGAGTAATTCATGAGGAGATATAGATATTAGTTATGTTAGAAGATTTTTATCTGAAGTGAACGTATCCTAACTTAATATTTGCTAAACCGTAATTTTCTAAAATTATCTGAATTTATCTTGAGAGTGAGATTTGCCTTTTTATTGTTAAGGAATTTGGTTTGTTCTGATATTTTTGTTGAATTCAAATGGGGTGTTTCGTTATTTTCATAATTATATTTACTTATACGATTTTGAATGAACATAAGAAAGAAGCGAAAGAGGATATGAGCTCACATGACACCTAGCACAACCTCCCACCCAAAATTAGATCAAATTGGCTCGAATTGGACTAAATCGGTTAGTTTGGTATGGTTCAAACCGGTTCACACCAGTTTAGCTTGGTTCAGGGTCCAATTGAACCTATGGCCAAAATATACTGATTTTGGTTAATTCAGTTCGATTGGTTCAATATAGTATATCTTATCATATTTTAGAGAATATATGACCATGTCACATGTCCAACCAAGAGTTAGACTAGGGATGTGATAATTATTCTATTAATTAATATTTACATTGAATATAACCCTTGAGCTTTTCTATATTGTTTATTATATTCTTAAATAAATTTGATCTTCATAGCCTTTAGAAGGATCTTAGATGGCTACTAAATCTATGTAAGAAGGTAGCAATCATTGATCCAACTACACCTATGATCCCTACAATTACAAATGCTAATGGTTGCCATATATATAGTGATCTGAAGTCCTGGATTTGTATATATGTGGGTATAGTATGTGTATAATAGTTCCATCAATGATGGGTGTAAGAGTCCATATCAAGTAAGGAGCTTGCCCTATAAAGTGGATGGTTTGGGTTTGACATTGATGATTGAGAACTAGAATATCATCACAAAATCTCTTTTGGAAGGGGAGTCGAGGTTAACCCCTGGTAAACCTTGTACATAGCCCAAAACATTTAAATTATAGGATCAATTAAGCATGGGTGGTTCCTTAGATAAATAGTTTGAATAATATTGCTTGTGGATTTATTTTGCATTGTTTTAAAATTTCTTTGTACGCCACAAGTTTGTTGTTATTTTTCTTTGAGTAAAAAAAGTTATTTTTATTTATGCAATATACATACTT
Source organism: Calamus simplicifolius (assembly GCA_900491605.1). Taxonomy (NCBI): domain Eukaryota; kingdom Viridiplantae; phylum Streptophyta; class Magnoliopsida; order Arecales; family Arecaceae; genus Calamus; species Calamus simplicifolius. The sequence goes on along the minus strand of UESW01004884.1, from coordinate 826,741 downwards.
CCCATCGTAATAAAGTGTATTCTTATTGTTATTGTAAGCTAGGTTTTACTTATTAAATTAACAAAATAACTTTTGATAAATTATTTGATTGTCGATTTGGTCCTGAATAAAGTAGAGTGGAGGAAGCAGATTCATGTAGCTGACCCCATGTAGTTGGAAAAAGGCTTAGATGAGTTGAGTTGAGTTGAATAACTTTTGGTAAATTAATTTTGTGCTATTACGTGCTTTATGATTACTATCTTGGAGAAATGATAGATTGGTAGTGGAGATATTTTAGCTTTGAGAGTCATATTTGCAAGAAGTTAATTCATATCAGTGACTACAAAAGAAGGGTACAGATGCCGCTATTTTCAGTTCCTTCACATTTTTAGGAGTCATGAGAACTAAAAATATGTTTTATTATGGGTAATTTTTTACTAAGGGTCTTTTTTCTAGAATTGTTTTCAAGATTGCATCCTATTGATTCAAATTAATTGGCTACCATTGCATCATACTATGCTCCATTACATAATTTTTTTGGGGAAAATGGTGCTTAGAAGAAGCTCAGTGATTCCTTGATTCAATACAGCAATGTTATGAAGTCCAATTACTTCTTAGGCCTTTTTTGAAAGTCATGATAAACCTAAATGGAAATAGACACTTAATAATGTGTTTAGTGTTAATTCCATTTACAAGTTTCTAAATTTTGGTGAGGGATGGGCTACTACTGTTATTTGGAATATTCAAGCTCTTGAGATGGCCAAATTGTTTATATAGCTACTTCTAATGGGATAGCTTTCATTGCTAATAATTTATTAAAGAGGTTCTAGGTATGAGTTAACCTTAAATAAGATAGAACTTACACCAAGACCTATCCAAACATACTATAGGTGGCCAAAGTGGTTGATCATGATAGACATTCAATGGACTCAGCAAAGTATTATGCAACCAAATAAAAAAAAACATGATAACTTTTTTTGTTAAATCACCATGAAAGATGAATTATATGTATAATATGTGAAATGGATGCCTATTAGGAGATATGTGATTGCAAAAACATACTATCCTTTTATAATTACTATCCACAATTACTTCAACTCTTGTGCCTATCTAGAGCTATACTATAATCTAAGTCTCAATCAACCAGAGGCCATGGACATTCTTTGCTAAAAAAGCATGTCTCACAAACCTTCTTTCTCCGACATTGACAAGAATATGAGGAAAAAACCCTCCAACCCCCACACCCACCCCCCTCTTACTAGAAGGTGCTAGCTTGGCACCTCTAGGAGGTATCCAAGTACTTTTGGTCAACCTAAGTTAGATCTTGCTTAACATAATATATCCTAATTTTAGCATCTAAGCTATTTCTCTATCCTAGTCTCTTTTTAATGAAATCTAGATCTTTCTTGATCTGATTCTAAGAGAGTAATCAAATAGAATCTTATTTTTAATTGATTTGAAGGTAGATAGCACATGCTAGATGCATCACTAGGATAAGTCAACTTAGGTTTTTGCTCACTAAAGGCTTATCTTTTAGGTTTAGTTAGTCAAATATTAATTATGTGATCTAGCATAGAGACATGAAGCCTATGTTGCATTACTGAATCTCTTGGTGAGTGGGATAAAATTAGTTGATCTTCTTATTCCTGTGCAAGATATGTCTTGCAATATAGTGCCCTATAATTCTAATATCCCTGTATGACCTTTGAGTATTTGCATTATCAAACCCTTAACCACATAGTTTTATAGTCTGTTAGAATCTTGCATCATGTCAAACATGTTTTGTAAAATTCTTCATGCAATTCTCCTTTGAAAATAACCAATTATTAATTATAATAAATTTATAAAGTAATTTCTAAAATACCTTTGAAGCTGTTGCTTGATTGAGTCTTATAATATGACATCTCTTTGACATTATGATGATGATGGTTTCTATGCTGGACAACCTGACTTTCACTTGCATCTTGATTTGGTAAACCACTGCTCCATATCAAATACAGAGTCTAAAGTATCATTGTCGGCATATGGCTTTGACTACAATATACTGGCCTCTAAAATATAGTAGTGTCTTATCTCTCATATCAAAGATAATGTTGCAAGCTTGTATGCCTCTACTTCTAATAGTACTTTATAAGGTCAATTTTTAATGTTAATTGTTTTGGTATGACAGCACATGTGAGTGTTTAAGTGAGGTCTCACCTAAGTGAAGAAGGAGCTCCATAAAGTCATTCTCACCTCCATAGCCTTTAAGGTGCAATGACCAACCTTACCCATAATTGTAAATAAGTTTTGAGTACTTAAGAATATCCTTTTCTTTCCATAAAAAATTAGGTCTGAAAATGGATTGGATGTGTGATTTAGTATGCCCACATTCACATATTTTTTAGACGAATATGGATATAATGTGATATAAGTTGGATAGTTAAATTTTATGACCATCAAATCATAGATATCACTAAGTGAACGGTAAACTAAGTCAATATGCTGTTAATATGATCACTTGTTTTCCTTTAAAATTTGATGAGTGATACAAAAGATTAAATAAGATTATAAGAAAAATTAGATATTCAAATGTATTTTGGATAATTTTCCATATTCATATTTATTTTTTATGATAGTTATAAATATTGGACAGATGTTCGCATTTGTATCCATGATTGAAAATGGATCTAGATAGATATTGTCCAATCTACTTCCACCATTGTGAAAAACTATCTGCCCACTTGGATAAATCTTCAAAGTACTAGCTCATGGACCCTTTTTTGGTTATTTGACCCAAGTGTGACATATTATATTATATATGATTGTATGTGGATGGAAAATGATCATCATTTCTTAATTATTGTTTACATTAAATATGCAAATGGTTTTTAGAACGTATCCTACTTCTAACATACAATAAATCTAGCGACCTCTTGTATTATTGCGATATTGTTTTTGTAATTTTAGGAGTTTTATTCTTGTTGGTAATTTTAATGTTGATATCTATTAAAGGTCGCCTATGCTTTAGTTTGAAATAGAATTTTGATTTACCTATAGAATTTTTGTAGAGTTTTCTTCTAGTTTTCTATTATTATTCCTTTGATGTTTATCTCTTATAATAATAGGTAGGTTTATGCTTGCATAAATTTGCATCATATGCAATTACCTAATATCATTAAGCTACAAGTTATACTTAAGGACTCTTAAGTAAGTTTAAATTAGGACTCCTTTTATGCATGATATTATTAATCATGATGGATTATTGATTTCTAACTAGATTAATTGGAGGTAGGTCTTCAATAATGAGTATAATTAATAAGGCATCAAATATGAATCGATCACACATCTTTCAATATGCCAAAACTTGATATTATGCTCGAGTAAAATATTACATCTTTATCCATATATTTTTAAAATTAATTTTCATATAGATTAATCCAAATTATTATAATATTTGATTTTTCACCATAACATTTTTATTACAATTTTATAAATTGTTATTTTTCAAGAATAATACAATTTCTTTTACGAAATGTACATTCAAAACTAGTTATAAGATGTAAAATTTACATTGAGTCAAGATTTATATTTCTAATAATTTCTTTAAAAATAAAAGTAATGCATAGCAAAACCTAGGTTGTAAAGGTACTTACTAATGTAATTTGATAATGAAAATCTTTTCAATAGGACTACTCACAACCTATAACAAATATATAGGTCATTAATGTTCCATTTAAAGCCGTAAAGTATAATTTCTACAATCCAATCATTCCTTTTTTAGGCATATAGAAGCTTCTATTGAGTTGCAAATGCTCGCAAAGCTCGACAAATTAGTATTCTTCTAAATCATGGGTAGTGCCTCTAGATCGGCAAATCGATGGTACTTTTGTATGGTACAACCTAGATTTAGGCACATATCTTTGAATCCAATCGATTATCTACGATCTTATCGATCTCCTATCTTATATGAATCTCTAATCAAGCATTCATTAGATGGCCTATTATAAAAATGCAATTAAATATTTTTAAAAAATTAAGGTTTACCTTAGACATAAAATTATACCCCTAAGATGGATGCTTCCTGAAGATAGTGAGCCCTAGCCTCTCAATTTAAAAGAGAGAATGAAAAATGAGATCATGCATATAAATCAATAGAGAGAAATAGAGTGCAGAGACAGCTTGAGATAGGGGGAGAGGAAAAATTGGTAGTGATCGACTATAGAAAGGGAGACATTCAATAGCATCGCAAAGTAAACGTTCAATGGTGTCATAGAAGAGATGCTTGTAGCATTATAAGGAAGATTCCTAGCAGTGTTATGGGAAAGACACTCAATATTGTTACAAGGGAGATGCCCAGTGTCTCAAAGGAGACATTTGACGATGTCATAGGGGATACACTTGGCAACATCATAGGGCGCATGTGGCATAAAAAGAAGAGGATAAGAGAAGAGGGGGCATTTGGGGCATTCATGAGTATGGAGAAGAGAACAGACTTGCAGAATCACTCCATGTAGGGAAAAGAAATAAAAAGAGATAAAAGAAAAGAAAAGAAATAGAGGAGATACATGGGAAGCGAAGAGGGGGTATGTAAGAAAGAAAAGGAGAGAGAAAGAGAGAGAGGAGTATTGATCTATCAGCCTTTTAGGTGCATGAAGGGAATGAGAAAGAGGGAAAGGAGAATTTTAAGCTAGTTCTTATAAGAGTAGGATTTATAATGTCATCAGCGTTTTAAAAGACAACTTAATCTCATGTATTCTCACTTATATATAGTCAGGATTTTTCATTTTTTATATGCATGATTGATTCTCTATACACAATAACGTGGCATGTGGGAATTGGACTTCTACCAAGCCGTTTTTATATTTCAAGAATGGAGGCCTAAGAGCAAGAACAAAATATTGAATCATGTTATTTAAATGGTCATCTAGACATGCATAGCTTGAGAACATATGGGATCATTTGATATTTTAATAGGCATAGTTGGCCAAATCTTTTTGATTTTTCTTAATGTTTATTTTCATAATAAGTTCTCTTGCACCCATAATATTAGGCTTATATCTCCGAGAAAGGGAAGGAGCATGCATCCTTAGCCTAATAGTCAACTAGTACAAAAGGTAGAAGAGGGAGAAGAGAAAAAGAAGAAAGAGAGGAGAAAGAAAGAGGGCTTGGTCTTGTTTGGTTAGGGTGGAGGTGGAAAGAAGGAGAAGGAACCGAGAAAATTTGGCTATGCTAGGAAGGGAAAAGAGAAGTGAGGAGAAGAAATGAAGAAAAAGGATCCAAGGAAAGTGAGAAAATGCGGTCCTCAAAATCTCACTATCTATCTTTTTTATTTGATAGCTTCATGCTTAATTTTGTTCATTCCAAGACATCGGCCATAGTTTTTACTTCACTGTTAGATCCTATCACTTTAGTGGTTGCCGATCAAACTACTTTGTCTTGAAAACACTCTTGACATGTTGCCAAGCTACACCTCAGGGAGACTAGAATTCTTGATTTGCATGCATTCTCCTATTATAGGCAATCCCTTGACTGTACTATCGATGCTGATTGCTTTTCACTAACCTAGAATCATGGAGCTTCTTGTTGATGTCGATCTTCTCAATATCATTGACCATGAATACCTCTCTCATGGTACTACTCATTGCTAACAAAAAGAACATGGGCTCCATCTACTAAGAAAAGTGAAGGAAAAGGGAACATAGGAAGTAGATAAAAGAATGGAGAAGAAGAGGGTGAGGGAGGCCAAAAAATCCAACTAGATTCTCTTTGATCTATGTAGTAGTATTGAATGACTAATTTGTCAATAGATAATTGGTACGAGTTTGATGTAGCAAAATATATTTTTAGGTATTTTTCTCAAAAAAGTATTTGTTAGATAAATTTTATTTAATAAATGTTTAGAGGACAAATTTTGTCTTATATGCTGTAAAAATATATATTATTTTGCATTTTTAATTATTCTAAGATGAGTCAGGGTTGCTCTTCTTATTGCTTCTTATAGTTCTTTGGGGAAAAAATTATAGTCATAATTAATTGAGAATCATGCTCATGGATTATAGTGGGCAATGTCACAACTTTTAGAATGTATATTTAATTTCTTAGACTCTATAAGTACTTAAATCTTTTCGTTGTATAACTAATATGGGATTAAAAACATTCTAGCATGAGCTCTCACATAATCCCTTCTTTCTATTTAAGGTTGGGCATTTTCATTAAGCTAAGGGTCTAAAGATGATCAAATCTAATTACAAACATTATGATCGGCCTATAATTAGCTACAAAAGAGCACATTTACAGCCTCCCCTAATATATGTGGGTCATGGGTTTGTTTTACTTCGATGCCATCTATAATAACTCATCAAAAAAAACAAAAACAAAAGGTATTATTTTGATTTTTTGATCCTATATAAACATTTAAGATCTGCTTGATATATAATTGATGTTGGATTAAGTATATGTACTAGCATGGACTTTCACTAAAGTAAAGAATGATTAGTACTAGATAATTTTTTTAAGGATTGAGATTCTCTCTAATCTCAACTCGAGTCAGGGAGGGCATATTTTCCAATCATGATGATTCACAATTGTCATTATGGTTGTCATTGGATGGGACCTACCAACATGTTGTCCTATGTACTATGATAGGTTGCATCCAATCAAAGCCATTGTGCTAATCATGAATACCCCTGATTTGAAGATATGCCCTCTCTAGTCCAATTGTCCAAGAGAGGATCGAAAACCATTCTGTAATTGCATATGTGGAGAATGTAAATGGTGGAAAGTGCAAAGTCATCAAACCATTCTATAATCCCTTACAGGCACAAAATAATAAAGAACACATGGAGAGTCCAGGCATTTAGTATGTGTTCACAAGGGCACGCAAAAAAGAAAAGATCCCACATGAACAGGAAGAAATCATGAATTTTTTGGACAAAAACTTTTGACTGTTAGATGACACTTCAACAAATAATTTTGTCAATTTAATCAAGTAATGTTTGTCATATACCAAATGTTAGAGATTAAAATATCTTGTTTGGTAACATTATGTAATCAATCTGATATGAACTATGAAATGCAATAGATCAAACCTGTGTTATGATAAATTAACGAAAAATTTTATAGCCAGTTATTGCTTGTAGCATGTGATAGCAATTACTTAAGGCATTCCATGGGTTTTCCATATGCTGTCCCTGTAAGGCATGAAGCCATTTTTGTCTTTCAGATGCCAGTTGTAGGCAGCATGCGCGCTAGTGGAACAATGAACAATGGTTCGCACAGCACTGTATAATCTATATTGGGCTTCTGATATTGAACGAATGGATTCGAAAGCAGGATGGGAAAGCCGGGCATTTTAACAGGTCAAACCAAAGAGAGGTTGGTCCCAAAGCTGAGGTAAGAACGCTGCTACAATGGCCCTTGTTTGTCAACTTGCTTGTTAAGAGAAAACATGGCATTTCGCTTAGCTATATCACAGCACTTTTTAGATTTTTTTCGTGAAAGCCAGTACTGTATACATTGCTTTCCACGGAGGGTAGGAAGTGGATAAAGGCAAAGCAGCCAGACCGCATTGAGCATTGGATTGCTTCCATGGAGAGCGAAGTATAACTTTTCTTGTTGTGTGAGTCAGCCAATCACGTTGCAGGTGCCAAAAGCTGGTAGGGAACCAACTTGCCTTTGTAATATATCTATTCTTCTCCAAAGATTTTTATTTTTTTTTTGATGGAATATTGTTCTCTAGAGATTATTGGAGAGGCTCTGTTCTTTTAGGTGGGGTCATGGCTGGGGAAATTCTCTTGGCTGCAGTGCAAACACTGGTGGAGAAGATAGCCGACTATGTCCTCCAACAGTTTGGAGTTATGCAGGGTATAGATGAAAGCTAAATACGCTGAAAATGAAGCTACTGGAAATTCAGTCCATACTTGGAGATGCAGAGCAGAGGCAGATCAAGGATCAAGCTGTGAGAGCCTGGCTTGCACAACTAAAAGATGTAGCCTATGACGCTGATGACACATTAGGTGAATGCAAATATGAAGATCTGCGGATGAAGGCAGATGATACGGAGAACCGGGTACAGAACTGGTTTTTCCCTCCCAAACGGGTTCACAAACCGGCTCTATTTGGCTACAAAATGGGAAGGAAACTAACAGATACTACAGAAAAAATAGATAAACTTCTTGATAAGAGTCGAAGTTTTAATTTTGCAACCAATGCAGAACCAGAAATCAGATATAGATCACAGACCTATTCCTATATTGATGAGTCAAATGTTGTTGGTAGGGAAGAAGATAAAGAAAGGATAGTAAATTTGTTAATTGATCATGATAACAGCCAGAATGTTGCAGTCCTTCCCATTGTCGGCATGGGCGGTTTAGGGAAGACCACCTTGGCAAAATTGATTTGCAACGATCTGAGGGTGAAAGAGCATTTCCAGCCAATCATATGGGTTAGTGTCCCTGAGGATTTTGATATTGCAAAACTTGCACAAACAATCATAACTTTGGTCATTTGTGAAAAGTGTGACGAATCCAACATGGAATTGTTACAGCAGAAACTTCGAGAAAAAATTGGTGGGAAAAGATACCTACTTGTTTTGGATGATGTCTGGAATGAGAATCAGAGTAAGTGGGAGGAGTTGAAAGCTCTATTAGAATCTGGCAGTGGAGGGAGCACAGTTATTGTGACCACACGCAGTGAGCGGGTTTCATTGATCATGGGCACACTCCAACCTTGCTGTCCGGCACATTTATCTGAATCTGACTCGTGGACATTGTTCAGAAAGAAAGCATTTGAACGGAGAGCAGAAGAGCCTCCAAATCTAGTAAAAATTGGTGAGGGATTGTTAAAAAATGTGGGGGATTGCCTCTGGCAGTGAAAACAATAGGGAGTTTAATGCGTTTCAAAACAGAGGAAACAGAGTGGATTGCTATGATGAAAAGCGAGATATGGGATATGAGGGTTTCTGAAGACGGGAATGAGATTTTACCAGCATTGAGGTTGAGCTACATTCAGTTGCCTTCTCATACAAAACAATGCTTCGCTTTTTGTTGCATGTTTCCAAAGAATTATGAGATGGAAAAGCAGATTCTGATTGAACTCTGGATGGCAAATGGATTAATTCCATCCGAAGGAAGTGAGGAACTGGAACTGAGAGGGCATGAAATATTTGATGAGTTGGCATCGAGATCATTTTTCCAGGATATTAAACAAGTTGGGGCTGATGACACGGTGTTTGTAAAGCATCAATTATACACCAAAATATCATGTAAGATGCATGATCTCATGCATGACCTTGCACAATCCGTCATGAAGAATGAATGCCTTAGTATTATAGAACCTATGAAGGGAAAGGGCATACCTGGAAAAACCCGTCATCTCTTTATAGATGCAAAGAAAGCAATGGACTTCGGCCAGATTTTAAATGATTCACCGGCTATTCGCACGCTCATGTTGCGGGCTGGCAGCGATCAGCCAGAGAAGCCCAGTAGTTGCAGTGCTGCCTCATTAAAGCCCAGTTTCCTAAGAACATTACATGTACGTTGTCAAGGTCCTTATCCTGCTTCAGTAACACTGCCTATTACAATGACAAGCTTGAAACACCTAAGATACCTGAACCTGTCTGGAGCTTCCATTGAAAGATTGCCTGAAGCCACCAGCAAGCTTTTCCATCTACAAACTCTCAGAGTTTCTAACTGTAGGTCTCTGTACAAGTTACCTAAAGGCATGAGACAAATGAGTAGCCTTAGACATCTCTATATTGATGGATGCTCCAGCTTGAAGCACATGCCGGCAGGTTTGGGGCAGCTAAGCCACCTTCGGACATTGACGAAGTATGTCGTAGGCATTGATGCTGGGACAGGCATAGAAGAGTTGGCCAACTTAAATCTTGGCGGCCATCTAGAGCTTTATAATCTGCCGAACGTGAGAGATGCAGCAAATGCCCTGAAAGCAAATCTGGGTTCTAAGCAAAGTCTAAAATCTATGGTATTATGCTGGGATGTGAAAGAGTGGTCTCGTCCCTATGTCGGAGGGCTAGGAGGTTATGATCGGACAGAACTATATGCTGAGGAGGTTTCCTTAAACAGAAACGCTGAGGAGGTGCTAGAAGCCCTTCGACCTCATGATAGCTTAAAGCTGTTGACGATATGGCACTACGGGGGTGGCCACTTTCCGATCTGGATGATGGGCTCTACTTCCCTACATTCTTTAATTGAAATCCATCTGGGAGGTTGCACACAATGCGAACATCTCCCACCTTTATGGTTGCTACCCCTCCTCAAGACCCTCCACTTGTCGAGAATGGACAGGGTCAAGCACATCTGTCGCACGAGTATCACATTCGGCAGTGGAAGCAATGCTACGGTGCAAGCATTCCCCTCCCTCGAGAGACTGGTGTTACTTCGAATGTTAAGCTTGGAGGAATGGTCAGACAATGAAGGAACAGCAGTAGTTTTCCCTCAGCTTGTTCATCTGCAGATCGACAAGTGTCCAAAGTTGACTGCCATGCCAGTGCTACCGGTACTAAAAGAGTTGAGAATGCCAGGAAATAGGATGCTTTTTGGGCAGGTTAAAGGTGGAACGCAGTCTCTTGAACGCTTGCTTCTCGAGGGATGTGAGGATCTGGCAAAGCCACGGTTGGAGGACGATGACCAGATGAGGGCCTTTTATGGATCCCTACGCTCTTTGAAGATCGAGAGATGCAATTGGTTGTTTTCGGTAGCAGAGTCCTCGGAAGCACCCTTGGTGTTTTGGAAAAGCCTTACTTCCCTCGAATATCTGACTATTAGCTTCTGTCATGCTCTGGTCCACTGGCCAGAAGTGGAGTTTCAAGACTTGATATCCCTGAAGTCTTTACGGATCGACTTTTGTCTTTATCTGGCAGGTCCGTCGTCATCGCCATCGCCAGGCGAACGAGGAATACTGCCGCAGCTCGAAACTCTAAATATTGATGGAGTTGGTCTGGTCCAATTGCCCAAGTGTCCTGCGTCCCTCAGGACATTGGACGTCCGCCAGTGCTACGACCTGAAGTCCTTGGAGGAAGGGCTGCGACATGCCGCTGCTCTCGAATCAATGTCCATTTATAAATGTCCAAGGCTGACATCTCTGCCAACGCAGCTGGGTCACAACACAGGACTGAAAGAGCTGGGCATTTGGGACTGCGCCCAACTCTCTTCTTTGCCAGAAGGGTTGGAAGGCCTCACTGCATTGCAGATTCTGTTGGTCGACGATTGCCCTTGTCTGACGTCGTTCCCGGATGGTCTCCTAGAGCGACTCCCCCGACTCGAGAAATTAATCATTCGAGCTTGCCCCAGCCTGGAGAGGCGATGCAAGAAAGGAGGAGAGTACTGGCACCTGGTCTCCGGCATCCCTCATAAAGAAATAACGCCGCGCAGCATGCACTACTAGGTTCAAATCAAATAGAAATCAGGTTGAAACTAATCTGTGTATTACTCTCTGTGTTCTCATTGATGATGTCTAGTCTAAACAAAAGAAGGGAAATAAACGTTTTGTTACTCCATGCTTATTAGGGCACGGCATTTTGGTTGGCGTGCATGTTCTGTTAAGTTATGAGGCCTTCCATGCCTTGTTTACTCGTGGTGCGTCCAGCACTGTTTTACGCATTTTCATCCCCTAAGTCATTGCATTGCCTAACGCATGATTGAAATTTGAATGAATATTTCAGGGTTTGGAATGTTGGGAATGTAAGTAGAACTTTGCGAACGTACCTTGTGAAGGTGAAAGCATCACGGCCCAACCCACCATCTAAGCTAAACGTGACACGACTAAAATCTCTCAAGTACAACTTAAGAATTATATAAGACTTGATTTTTTTTTTTTCTTTTACTTACCGGTACATCGAAATTTAATAAATATTATTTAACTTACAAAGGCTATTAATTATCTAAAATGTCAAAAATCTAATCATAATTTTAAGTGCTGGCTATAATGTTTGTTTCTAGTTCAATTATTTTATACAAGTGACATTGGTAATAGAAAATCTGATTTGTTCTTAATTAGATATACCTCTCACTACAGTAAAATATATCCTGACTCTTTTTTTTTCGACGCTAGGAAGAAGCGTCGGAAGCTGCCGCAATCTGTCGACTCTTTTAAATAGCGCCGGCAGCTAACGACGCTTATTAGCATCGGCAGCTTATCCATATCCCAACTCTTTTTTCTGACGCTTAGGTGTAATGTTAGGAGCTCCGCAGCCTATAAGTGTCGGCAGATAACGACGCTTATTAGCATCGACAGCTACCGTATCCCGACTCCCCTAGCATCGGGAGCTCCGGCATACTGCCGATGCTTATAAGCGTCGGCATCTAATGATGCTTATAAGCGTCGACAGCTACCGTATCCCGACTCATTTTTTTCGATGCTAGTAAAAAGTGTCGGAAGCTAACGACGCTTATTAGTGTTGGGATATCAAATGCTCGGATTACTCCTCCCCCCCCGATCTGGCTCCTTCTATCAGATATCAAGCCCTAGCTCCCATTTTTTGTCTCCTACGCCGCTCCACGCTCCTCACTGTGCCCTAGCCCCTAGTTTTCTCCCTCCCCTGATCATCTGGCTTCGCCGATCTCTCTCATCATGCCCTAGCTCCCAGTTTTCCGCCTCCCATGATCTAGCTTCGTTGCTCTTCACTATGCCCTAGCTCCGCTGATCTCCTCACTGCCTTCTTGTCCCCATCGATGGTGCTTCCAGCGACCTCTGCTGTCGCAAACCTCTGCTGCCGACCTTGCCATCCACAACATCCCTCTCCTCTGACTCTCCCATAAAGCTCTTATCTCCTGAGGTAAAGCTTCTTTACCTAAGGCCAAACCTACAAGAATTTTTTATTTATTTTGTATTTTGTGTGCAAATTTTTGATTTTGGTGAATGAGAGCAGGGTTCGCGAAGGCTTCGCTGGAAGCAAAGGCTGCTCAGAACCTCCAAAATTACTTCATCTATATTGCAGTGAGGATCGTTCTCGCTCAACTTGAGGTTGGTATTCCTTCAATTAAGCCAAGATTTTATGGCTGCTTTTGTTTGCCGAGAAAAGCGAAAGAGTAGAGAAAAAAACTGAAAAGGGTTCTGTTTGAGTGGCAGCACTTCTTGTCGGCCTCCGGTGGGATCAGTGTTGGTACCGCTGAACCAATCCATGAACCATCGATAAGATGGGCATACTATTGATTTAATCGAAAAATCAAACTGAAGTGAGATGTAATTCGAATTTTTTTTAATTTAATATTTTTAACAATTTGGTTCAGTTCAAAATTCTTTACTTCAAATTTCATCTTGAATGATCTTCTTGAGCTAATGTCTTGTTTCTATTGTAAGCTATTATTCCCCAATATTGTTTACATGCCAAATCGTGGAGAAACCCTACTTGTCCAAGATGCTGTGATCATCCATGTTAGTTCATATTTGAGTGGCACACTTCTTGTTGGCCTCCAGTGGTATCAGTGTTGGTACCACTGAACCAATCCATGAACCATCGATAAGATGGGCATACTATTGATTTAATCAAAAAATCAAACTAAAGTGAGATGTAATTTGAATTTTTTTAATTTAATATTTTTAACAATTTGGTTCAGTTCAAATTTCTTTACTTCAAATTTCATCTTGAATGATCTTCTTGAGCGAATGCCTTGTTTCTATTGTAAGCTATTATTCCCCAATATGGTTTACATGCCAAATCGTGGAGAAACCCTACTTGTCCAAGATGCTGTGATCATCCATTTTAGTTCATATTTTATGGTCTAAAGTAAAGTCAATCCTACCTGAAGCCTTTTGACTCGAGTCAGTAAGTCTGAGGGGTGTTTTACACCTAATGCCTAAAACCAACTCGTTTGGGAGCCATTGGCCTAAAGCTCACTATAAGGGTCAATTAGAAAGCAAAGGATTAGGACATTGCACTAACTTTACATATAAATAAATAAATAAATAAATAAGGAGACTAAATTATAAAAAATCACTACACACAACCCAAATTAAGTTAGAGAACTTAATCAGAGAAGTGAAAAGTTGGTGAAGGAAGACTTCTATAAATTCTTATAGGCTGCACTCTATCACTAAATGGGTAAACTTGATAATCCAATGAAGCACATCTCTTATGATCTAACCGAAAATCTTTTGATTTTAGAATTGTAAGATAACTGTCAATTTTTGGACTAGCTTGGTACATATTTCTAGATTCTTTATTTACTCGAGGATGAGTAAGATTCAAGTTGAGGGGAGTGATAAACACACAAATAATCATCATAAACCTATTAATTAATAAGTCAAAGTACCTATTATTATTTAATATTTAAATATTTTATATATATTTTAGGTAAAACCTTATCAACTTAAAGAGCTCGATTTTAGGGGTCCAACGACATAAACGACACTCAAATTGGACTTAAAATGAGCTCAAAATTAAATTTACAAGGATTTATCTTTATCTACACGTATCTCAAAGCAAACTTGGTAAACCAATTGCCGAGTTCAATCGCAGATTTTACATCAAATCTCTTCGCGTTTCGTTCAAATGCCAAATTGGGAAAGAATCTCAAATTTGGAAGGAAATCAATGCATTCTCTCCGTATTCATGAAATATGCAAAGAAACCGTCCATCTGATATAGACGTTCATGATTTCTCTGTGTCTTCTCCACGTTCATGAATCACGCAAAAAAATGCAATCTCTTTGCATATGTCCAGGCTTCAAATCAAATCTAAAATAGTTATGAAGCTGCATCTGGTATGGAAACAGAGAGGCATGATCTCTCTGTGATTTCTCATCCAAAATATGATGTGTGTCGTAGTGCAACAATTAAAACACTTTAATTTCACTAATAGGATAGTGAGAGTAAGGGATCGAATCCATAGGGACTTTAGTGGTTATCTTGAATTAAATTTAAGCAATTAAAATTTAAATAAATATATAATGAGAATAATTAAGATATGATCTATCTTAATGAGAGTACGACCCGTACCCATAGATCACATCCCGTCCATTTTAAGAATAGATCAGTCAAAATTATTTTCACTTAGAAAGAATTCACTAAGAATTGAACATAAATAAATATTTTATTGTAAAGCATCCGAATACATAAAAATTAAAACTAAAAAAATCTTCTTCTCTAACATCAAGAAGGCAACAGCATCATGAAGGCAGTAGCAGCTTTGAATCTGCTTCCAGACCGAACTCCCCAAGATCCTTGCTTCCTTGCTTCCTGAATCAGATTAGCGCCTCTCAGAACTCTGAATCGAGGGAATGTCTTCCTGACTCCTGATCGCACGATCCCCTCACGAACGCCTCTCCGTCATCCTCTGTTTGGGATTGATCTCACATCTGCCCAGCCAGAGCTATTCATAGATGCTCATATGCAGAGAGGACGTGAAGAGAACGTGGAGAAATCATGGAGAGATCATGCCTCTCTATTTCCATACTAGACACGGCTTCCTAATTGTTTCAGATTTGATTCGAAGCCCGGACGGATGCAAAGAGATTGCATTTGTTTTCGTGATCCATGAATGCGGAGAAATCATGAACGTCCATATCAGATGCTATGTTTCTTTGCATGTTTCACGAATACAGAGAGAATGCGCTGATTTCCTTTTAAATTTGAGATTCTTTCCCGATTTGGCATCCAAACGAAACGCGAAGAGATTTTGGAGAGATAACGGATGATTCTGCTTCCAATTTGAGTCTTCAATCCAAATTATTCCCTGATTGGTTAGTGGAGTGATGGGATAGGAAGGGAAAAAAAATCAAAAGAGAAAAAATCTGCGATTGAACTCGGCAATTGGTTTACCGAGTTTGCTTTGAGATGCGTGCAAATAAAGATAAATCCTTATAAATTTAATTTCAAGCTCATTTTAAGTCTAATTTGAGTGCCATTTACGTCATTAGAATCCTAAAATTGGGCTCTTTAAGTTGATGAGGTTTTACCTAAAATATTATATAAAATATTTAAATATTAAATAATAATAGGTACTTTGACTTATTAATTAATAGGTTTATGATGATTGTTTGTGCGTTTATCAGTTTCCTACATGTACTATCTTGTAGATAATTATTTTTAGCCTTGCTTTGCTCTATTGTGTAATGATGGTTGTAGATTTGCATACTGAGCATCAGCCTGTTCTGAGGGGTGCATTAAAATGCAATGCTTTTTGCTTTGGCATATATGCTTATTCTTTTGTAGGACTGATTTTTGTTGGCTATGTTTGTATCCTTATAACCTGCAAGTAGGGTTGTTGATTATGTAACAAGCATACCTTCATTGAAATATCATTTAAAAATGCATTGTCGCTTGAATCAAACATTCATGAATCACATTGTTGATATTTTGTTCTCACTGATTAAACTTTGTATTTTCAGATTATGTTTTCTGGTGTCTAAATTCTCCAATTATTGATTTAGTGGCCTGGATTAAGTAGACATAACTTGCCAATTTCATTTTTTAATATAGGATTAAAAATATCTAGAGTTTCATTATCTAATCAACACACCTGTTAAGTTTATTTCTTGTTTGATCAATGTGAATAAAAACTATCAGTTTTGCTTTAGTTGAAGCTATGACCTTTTTAAGTTTTAATTTCAGTTGTGTTCAAATTAAAATACCTAAAAGTTAATTTATTCTAACATATGCCTGTGCTACTAAATGTTGAACACTTATGATGATGAAATACGTGCAGGATATTGGATAAAAATTGGTTGTTTATCGATCATTTATCCTACAATGGATAAAAGTTGGATAAATAAACTGAGAAATACTACATAATATTTAGATGAAGTTCATGATTTCATTAAATTTGGTATGGATAAAAGTAGGTTGAATGGAAAGATTTTATGTCCATGTTGACGATGTATTAACAATTCTTATTTAGATCTACAAACCATTGAAGAACATTTGATATGGAATGATTTTTCAAGAGGTTATACTGAGCGAGTTTTTCATGGAGAATGTATGTTGCCATTATCAAATAATCAACCCTCCTCGTTTGATCTTGGATATGGTAATATGCAAGATAACCTTGCAGGAGATGATATGATAGGTTTGATCAGAGATGCTTTTCGACATGATGTTCAAAACTTTGAAGGTTCAACTAATATACATGGAACGAGTGGAATATGTGATGATTCTACATTTATGAAACAAACATTTGTTGAGGAATGAGTCAGTTCGGTATCATAATTAAATTAAAGATGTAGATGAACAATTATAACTGGATTGTTTAAAATTTTCTAAGATCTCTTTTCTTATACATTTATTCTATATAAAATATATGAATGGATGGTTCAAAAAGAGTTTTACCATGCTTCTTAAATTACTAAAGGATGCATTTCTAGAAGGCACTGGTTTACCATCCTCTTATTATGAAGCAAAGAAAGTTGTCAACAAATTGGATCTTGGATATCAAAAGATCCATAGTTATCCGAAAGACTGTATGTTATATCATGGTGAAAATGCTGATCGAGAGTTATGCAATGTATGTGGATCATCATGATGGACAACTCATGAAGAGGATGAGGATGATGTAACGAAAAAAAAAAAAAAACTGGCAAAGGTATTACATTACTTTCCTCTTATTCCTCAATTGAAAAGGCTATATTCATCATCAAAAATAGCTTCATTAATGATATGGCATGATGAAGGGCATGCGAAGGATGAAATGTTGAGACATCCAGTAGATAGTCTAGCATGGAAAGCATTTGATGCTAGGCATTCTGATTTTGCTTCTGATATTCGTAATGTTCGGTTGGGTTTAGCTTCAAAAGGCTTCAATCCTTTTTGGACTCTAAATTCTATATATAGCACTTGGCCAGTTGTTCTAATACCATACAATTTATCACATGGTTGTGCATGAAATAATCCTCACTTATCTTGTCAATGGTTATTTCAGGTGATAAGGGTCCAGGAAATAATATTGATATTTTTCTATAACCTTTAATAGAGGAATTGAAACAGTTATGAAAAGCTGTCGATCAATTGATGCTTCAAATGGTGAATCATTTAAACTACGGGCAACTTTATTGTGGACTATTAATAATTTTTCAGCATATGCCAATTTATATGGCTGAAGTATAAAGGGAAGGGTTGTATGTCCTTGTTGTGCAGATTTGACACATTTAATTTGGTTAAAACATGAAGGAAAATTTTGTTATATGAGACATCGTCGATGGTTAAAACCTAATCATCTATTTTATTTCCAGAAAGATTTCTTTGATTGTATCATAGAATTGGGATGTGCACCTATTCTACCTTCTGGAACTAATGTTTGTATGCAAATTGATCCATCAATTACATATATGGTAAATTCTCAAAGTATTCTAAAAAGAGGAAGGAATGATCAAGAAGTATTATCAGAAGAAGTGACAATTGGTAGTATAGATGCACAGTATTTGAAGACTCAGATAATTTTTTTTAAAAAAAGAGAGAAAGATGTACAGATAGCATCTACAAATCAGCCTAGTAAACATATTTGGAAGAAAAGAAGTATCTTTTTTGACTTACCTTTAGGGAATATAATCTTATTCGACATAATCTTGATGTCATGCACATAGAAAGAATGTTTGTGATAATCTGCTTGGAACATTATTGAATATTGATGGAAAGACCAAAGATAACATAAAGGCACGATTGGATTTAAAAGAATTGGGTATCCTATCGGAGCTTCATCTAATAATGCTTGCTAATGATAGAAATTATTTGCCTCCTGCATCTTATACAATATCTTCTCAAGAAAAAATAATTTTCTTATAATATTAAAAATATTAAAGTACCTAATGGATATGCATCAAACATTTCAAGGTGTATGCATCTTAAAGATATGAAAATTTCTAATCTTAAAAGTCATGATGGCCATATATTGATGCAAGATATCTTGCCAATAGCTTCAAGATCATCAATGCCTAAACAAGTTCTTGCAGTTATAATTTGACTATCATCATTCTTCAAGGCATTATGCTCAAAAGTTATTGATCCTAGAGAGATTGATCAGTTGGAGTCTGATGTTACTATTACACTTTGTCAGATAAAAAAGACTTTTTCTCCTGGATTTTTTACTATTACACTACATCTACTCATTCACTTAGCTTTAGAAGTCAAGCTTAGCAGACCGGTACATTATAGATGGATGTATCCTATTGAGAGGTACACTATAGTCTAATGTATCCTAATGACCGGTATACTATACTGTTATTAAAAGTAGCATCATCATTATGCTATGTTTAGAAATTTATTTATCTTATAGATACCTTGTGTGATTGAAAGATTATGTACGAAACAGAGCCTATTCAGAGGGTTCGATTGTGGAAGGATATATTGCTGAAGAGTGTTTGACATTTTGTTCAAGATATATTCAAGGTGTAAGGACAATGTTTAATAGACCTCAATGGTATAATGATTTCGTAGATAATGCAAAATTGTATAAGTTTTCAACTGCAGGTAGAGTAATGGGAAAAACTAAAACTGTAGTATTAGATCATAAATCAATGGCACAAGCACATCGTTATGTGTTACTCCATAGTGAAATGATATCTGACTACCATAGATTAGTATGATATATTGCATTTCAAGTTTAAATATCATATCTTCTTTTTGTTTTAAATGAACAAAATAAATTTTATGCAGTAAATTTTTATTATCTCAACGATAAGCTAATCATAGCACTCAACTTAATCCAAGGATTGAGCAGCGATGGTTAGTCGAGTTATTTCCTACATGGCTTTCAAAATAGGTTTGATATATACTTGGAGAATATATAGATTGATTTAACATCAAATAACCTGTTAACATTCCTTATTATTTTTTAGGTATCAACGATGATGGAGAAAAAAATTTTAGTTGAATTAATAGCCTTGGCTCAAGGACCTAACAAAGTTATCAATAGATATAATGGTTTCATAATCAATTGTTTTAAATTTCATTACTAAAGATCGTGAGAAATTTAGAAAAACATAGAATAGCGGTGTTATGGTGGAAGCAGATGGAAAATTTTATTACGATGCACTAAAAGATATTTATGAGTTGAGTTACTACTGAGTCTTTAAAGTCATATTATTTAGATGTGATTGGGTAATATAAACTCATCATGGGGTTTGAAAAAAGATGCAAATGGATTTACACTTGTTAATTTTACAAGGTTGATACATACTGGTGTCTTATTGAAGGATGATCCATTCATTTTTTCTTCTCAAGCTCGTCAAGTATTTTTTGTACAAGATGCAAAAGATAAAGATTGGACTACTATTATTAAAACAAAACCTATGGACTTATATGATATTGAAAAATAGCTGGAAGATGATGAAGATGATGACACTTATATGCATTCCATGCCATTCAATTTTATTCTGATTGATGACGTACATGCTACGGTAACCTTGGTTAGGACAAAATTTGAAGGAAATGATAATGCTTGATTCTTATTGGTACTAAATTTTGTAATGTATGAATTTTTGTAGTAATTATTATATTAAATTAATATTTATTTTCACTAACTCTGATTCTAATGTAAATGATAGGTGACATTATGATGATAATGTTTGATTCTTATTGGTACTAAATTTTTTAATGTATTAAATTTTGTAGTAATTATTATGTTAAATTAATATTTATTTTCACTAACTCTGACTTTGATGTAAATGATAGGTGACATTATGCTGCGAACAGAGGCTAGCCCTTCTACTTCAGCACAGCATGATGATGCTGGTCCTTCAGTTTTGGATGTTGCATCCACTCCTTCGGCATCTATTACAGGTCTATCATCCTTGGGGCATCATGATCCTACTGTCGGTGCAGGAGATGATGATCTTTACATTCAGGGTAATTTATTTTTTATTTGGTTTGATAAATTTTTTTACACTTTTTACTATAGTCTACTAGATCTATTTTTATACAGACATATCTGGGAGGGTTACACGCAGATGCAGACCCATGGGAGTACGAGATGTATGGCAGATGCGTGAGGGTGACAGATAGTAATTGAGTGCAATCAGCTGAGGCAGCCAATTAAAAATCCTCTAGCTTATTGAGTTCCTTTTTAGGGAGTGTTGCATGGAGGCATCAGCTTTGTCCATTGAATTATGCAAAATGGAATGACATGCTTTCGACATATAAGTTGAGATTCTATGAGTTGTGCAGGTAAAAAAATGAATCTAAACAATTTTTATTTTGTATATTATGCTATGTTTTATATTTTTTTAGTTTTAATATTATTTTTTTTGCAGTCCAAGTTTGTACTTCCTTCATCTCTAATGATTTTGTACTGAAGTCTCTCAACCAAAATGAAAAGAATATAAGGTATATTTGAAGATGAAGTATAAGTTGCTGGGTATGACCAAGGAGCAAGTAGTTGGTACTCTGCCTCCTGATATACCTCCTCATCAGTGGATGAGTTGGTTCATTATTGGTTCTCCGAGAGGGGACATGTATCTTGTTATTTAATCTTTTAAGATACTTTATTAAAATATTTATTTAATTTTGCAGACATATTCTACTATTGGTAAAGCTATATGAGCATCTCTGTCTATTCCCCATACATTGGGATCCAAGAGTTATGCGTGAGTCAGACAATAGTTCGTATGTTTCTTAAACTATAAATTCTTTAATTTTCTACCAAAGCATTTGCTTATTATAATGAACCTGAGTTATGTATCGTGAACGATGTATCGCAAAACGTATCGCGAAACATATCGAATGCATAGATCTAATTTATTAGTTGAGTTTAGTTGAGTAGTTTATGATTGATTGCATAAATGTTTGGGATTTTATTTAAAAGATTGATACATTCACAAAGTATAATTGATTGCAAAATTTTCATTTGCTGCCTGGGTAAATGGAGCTAACTAAGCCCTGGTTTGGCTAAACTAACGTTTTGGAAAAGATTGAATTTTTGCTTGGCACCTTGCATATGGACAACAGACATTTCATTGTAGGCAATAGATTTCCTAAATTTCAGCTGTGAATGGGGGGCTCAGTTTGGCATTGATTGAAATGAACTATTTCATGTGATGGCTTTTGCCATCATCTGCTTGCACCACAAATGATTAAAGGAAAAACATGTGCTTATGATTTCCTCTAATCCCTTCCCAGAGAATGGAGTGCAAAGGATAGCATCAATCTTGCAAAAGTATGTGGCCTGCTCTTCTTCTATGAATGAACTGTCAGATCCGAATGAAAGGAATGAAACTTTGTGAAAAATGCTAATGGAATCACATTGAACTGCTTTGTTTCCATCATATAAGAAACCATAGATTATGTTCGTAAAAGATATTTCTGCATGCTGCCTAAGATAATGTTATTGGATGTGAGGGTGCATTAACTTATTAGAACCAGAAAATTGTTGTTGTGATCCAACTTGATTGAAATGCTGGGGACCTGACGAGAATCTGAATGGGATGGGGACTGGAACCTATTTCTCTGTACCATAACAATCAAGAGTTTCTCACCTACAAGCTAGCTGGCACCTTTATTCATCTTCAATTATTGTGACACTTAAATAGCACATGTTGCCATGTAAGATGCTGACTGTTTGAGCCATCCAATTCATTGAAATAATGATTGAATTCACCAACTTACATTGATCTGGAAAAATCTCATGGTAAGAAAATCTGAACCACATCCATTCAACAACTACTTCCTCTCGAATGCATCAAATGCATTGTACCTGGCAAATTATAGTTTGGATGACTCCAATGAGCAATGCTGCTATGAAAATTGACATGGCTTTGGAGATAGAAATATGGACTTGTTTTAACAACTGGAAACTTAGGATGGCATGGTGGACATGTATTTGTTTGTTTAGTAACAATGCAACTGTCTTGTCCTGATTAATGATTACCTTTGATGCTCCATTTATGTCCAGCTGCAGTTGGCACGTTCCATGCACAAGTTGAGAAATGGCCATCTCAGTCTTGTGGAGCCCCTCCTACTATCAAATTGTTTTCATGAGAAGAGAAGCAACATGTCTGTAGTGAAATATAATAATAATTCTTCATGCTCAAACAATCAAAAACTGTTATATCATGGTTGAATAGCTATTTACTGTATACTAGTTTTACCATGCACTCCACATGATAAACAAAACCAAGAACCATAAGGGTACATATCTTTCTAACTTTACAAATTGCATAATTTTTTTTGTAGATGGATGAGCATGGACAGAAACCCGATGAGGTAAAGTTTTACCGGATGACTCATACTCACTATGATGGCACTTTTGTCAGAGATGAGTCGAGAGACTTATATGTAATTATTTATTATAATTTATTTCATACAATAATTTTAATTTTTGATTATGTTATTCAGTAAGATCTAACTAATTTTTCTAAATTAGTACAAGAAAGAGCTATATCTATTATTGTTGAGCATGTCGATGACTCTACAGCATCTACGTAGAGTAGTGGCATTGAGGCCGAGGTATTTACAGAGCTGATGGGACCGAAGCACTACGGTCGAGTGAGGGTTTATGGAGTTGGAGTTATCCCCACTCAGTTATCTGAGGTGAGTAGACTTACGCGTGATGTTGTAGATGCTGTTCATGATACACGTGTTCGCATATTTAAGCATGCGATTAAGGAGATGCAACGGTCGAGTGCCGCAATGATGAAGAATATGTAACGGTCGAGTGCCGCAGCGATGGAGGAGATGCAACGGAGGAGTGCAACCGAGAGAGTAGCCGATAGAGCATTGATGGATTCCATGAGAGAGCACATTGAGTGGCTTACATCTCTCATACAAATAGTTGTTCTACATCATATAAATACATATATTATTAAATATATATTCTTATATTAAATTAATTATTTATCAAATATTCATTGATAGTTTTGCAAATTAAATGTTTTTAATTTTTTTATAGGCTCCTGGAGCATCAGATTCTTGCGGACAGGGTGACGACCTTCCTCCAAAAGATCATTGACCTTGGCTTTTTTATTTTATATCTTTCATTTCATGTATCTTTAAATTTTGTGAAACTTTAAATTGTAACACTCTCTGATGTAATAAAATTTATATTTGAAATTTTAATTTGGATGTGAAGAATATGTGCAATGTGATTTTGTTTTGTTATGATTGCATTGTATCTAACATGTTTAATATAAATTTTATCTTAATTACATAGGTTTAAATATAACATGTTTAATATAATTTTTTAACTTTTCTATTTGTTATTTTATTTTTTAAAAAAATAGAATGTGCCGACGCTTAAAAGCATTGGCAATTGTCAGCATGTTTCGCTTTAAACCGTCAGGACAATTTAATCATGCCGACGCTTTAAGCGTCGGCAATTGTTAGCATGTTCTAATGCTTTAAAGCATCATGACAATTTGATCATGCCGATGCTTTAAAGCGTCTGCATGATCAAAACACTCTGACGCGACACATCCTGATGCTTTTTAAAAGCGTCGAGAAAATTGCCCTTGCCAAAGCTTTAAAGTGTCAGCAAGAGCAAAATTCAAAATTCCGACGCTTTCAAAAAGCGTCGGGATAATTGATCTTGCTGACGCTTTAAAGCATCGGCTATATCAAATTTTTTAGATGCTTTAAAGCGTCGGAACGTCCCGACGCTTTTCAAAAATGTTGGCAAATCCCGTCTCCACCCCCAGTATCCCAACGTGTGTAAAAGCATCGGGACAATATTTTCGATGCTTTTAAGTATCGGCAAATGACATTTTTAGCACCGGAAAAGCAAGAATTTATTGTAGTGTCTCTTTAGTGAAAGCTCTAAAATCTTCTTTTATCTCTTGCTTCTCACTCTAGACAACTCATACCTGATCCTAAGAATGCCAAGGAGGTTTTGTAAACAAACAAAATATGCAAAAGAAATATAATGATTCTAATCTGACATACTTTGCATGTGATATGGTATA
Organism: Calamus simplicifolius; assembly: GCA_900491605.1. NCBI lineage: Eukaryota > Viridiplantae > Streptophyta > Magnoliopsida > Arecales > Arecaceae > Calamus > Calamus simplicifolius. The sequence goes on along the minus strand of UESW01004884.1, from coordinate 801,941 downwards.
TAATTAATATTATTAAACTCTAATTAATAACCCTAAGCATCTAATTAAGCTTTAATTAATCTAACTTAGCAAGTGTAGGTCCAATTAAAGTCAATTAGATGGATTAGGTGATCATTTGATTAGAGGGAAATTAATAGTCAATATATGACTAATAAAATTAAGGGATTTGTGATTATGGTGACATTTGTAGGTGATCTCATTACTGATTGATTGAGTTCAATGAAGAGTCTTGGTGTATATTGAGGATTAGCGATTGGAGATAGAAATGTTATCCTACTCTTATGTGACGTGTATTATTTTACACATGTTTTAATAGCAAACACCATGGTTTTGCATGCATAGTTTTATCTGCAAGTTTGATTATGCATGTATATGATCTATTTTTTAACTATGATATGTATCATGTGGAGATCATGTATATTTATGGCATATTATATTAGTATGATTTATGATGTTGATCTTGTGGTGGATTTGAAAGATGATTTGCATATCATAATAAAATGGTGATGTGGGGGGAGAATAGCATGTGGACTAATCAGTGAGAGCTAAGGTGGAATCGAGATAGAGCCAATGGTTGGTTTAAGCCCGATGTAGAACCAGTTGGGTGATTTTCTTGCTTGGTTTATAATACCCAGCATAGATTAGCTGTTGATATGTGATATTAATTCGAGCTAGCTTTGGTCGAGTTTGCTTAGACATGTGACATCAGATGCAGGGCTTAGGGTTGGTTTAAGCTCGATGTAGAATTAGTCTAGTTGACTAGTTTGTGACACGTAGCACTATTGTGGGAACTAACTTGAGCATGAGGAGCTTACTAAGTTAGATTGTTAAACATGAAATACTAGCTAAGGAAGGGCTGGCATGTATCTTTAGTGTGCCTTTCATACTGGTATGATTGATTCGCTAGTATGTGGAGTGTATACCTATAGAAAGTATTGGTATACCGATAAGGTTGGTTCATTGATATTACTATTATGGTGATTTCTGATATGACAGTGATATAGTCTAATGCTATGAGAAGATAGATGATAAAAGATTTCATTTATATTTTGACCCATGGTTTTATAGCATGTTATTCACATCATGATTTATTTTGATCAAATATTATGTCTAATATTATTTAAATATTTTTAACTTATATGCATATTCATATTTATATGGTAAGAATTTCTTTCGGGTTGTTAGCTCAAACCCATTACCTTTTCCAAATATTACAGATGTGGATGCTGAGCCAAAATTTTGGGATTGGTGAAGAAAGGGACATAATATAGTATAATATGATGGGTTATATGACCTTTAGCTTTGTGACACTTTTATATGTTTGATGATAATGGATTGCTATTTTATTCAATATTATATTTGAATAAGTGAAGGTTAAGGATAAATAGGTCTTGCATCCACTTAAGGTTTTAGTCTAAGGGTATGTGGCTGAGTTGTGATCTTCCAGACTGGGCATTGGCTTAAGGCGTGATAGAAAACATTTTCTTATATTGGTTGGAGATAATTTTATATAATAAAATGATAATTTGATTATACCCTTAAAATAAAGACTACGTAAGAATTAATATAATATTATATTGTATTGTATGATAATATTATCTATTATATTATTATAATACAATATCAATATAACAATATTAAATTATATATTAGTTATATTTTATTTATAATATATAAAATATATTATATGATATATATATTATATTGTAGTATATTATAATTTCTCTTATATATATTATGATGTAATAATATAATATCACTACAAGAAAATAGTATAATAGTGACAAAAATTTCCATCACTATTCCATCACAAACTAGATTTAGTGATGGATTAGTGACGAAAATCTTATCATCACAATTTTTGCCGTCACTAAATTTAGTGACGGAAAGAGGTCCGTCATAAAATAATAGTAACGGATTTTTTTGAAAAAAAATGAGAAAGATGTACAGATAACATGTACAAATCAGCTTAGCAAGCATTTATGGAAGAAAAGAAGTATCTTCTTTGACTTACCTTATTGGGAACATAATCTTATTCGGCATAATCTTGATGTCATGCACATAGAGAAGAATGTTGTGATAATCTATTTGGAACATTGTTGAATCTTGATGGAAAGACCAAAGATAACATGAAGGCACGATTGGATTTAAAAGAATTGGGTATCCGATCGGAGCTTCATCCCATTATGCTTGCTAATGATAGAACTTATTTGCCTCCTGCATCTTATACAATGTCTCCTCAAGAAAAAAATTATTTTCTTGCAGTATTGAAAAATATTAAAGTACCTGATGGATATGCATCAAACATTTCAAGGTGTGTGCATCTTAAAGATATGAAAATTTCTAATCTCAAAAGTCATGACGGTCATATATTGATGCACGATATCTTGCCAATAGCTTCAAGATCATCAGTGCCTAAACAAGTTATTACAGTTATAATTCGGCTATCATCATTCTTTAAGGCATTATGTTCAAAAGTTATTGATCATGGAGAGCTTGATCAGTTGGAGTCTGATGTTACTATTACACTTTGTCAGATGGAAAAGATTTTTCCTCCTGGATTTTTTACTATTATGATACATTTACTCATTCACTTAGCTTGGAAGTTAAGCTTGGTGGACCAATACATTATAGATGGATGTATCCTATTGAGAGGTACGACATAGAGGCTGATGTATCCTACTGACCGATCCACTATAATTTTTAATAAAAGTAGCATCATAATTATGCTATATTTAAAAATTAATTTATGTTGTAGGTACCTTGTGCGATTGAAAGATTATGTACGAAACAGAGCCTATCCAGAGGGTTCGATTGCAGAAGGATATATTATTGAAGAGTGTTTGACATTTTGTTCAAGATATCTTCAAGATGTAGAGACAACATTTAATAGACCTCAATGGTATAGTGATTTTGTACATAACGCAGAATTGTATAAGTTTTCAACCGCAGGTAGAGTCTTGGGAAAAACTGAAACTATTGTATTGGATCATAAATCAATGGCACAAGCACATCGTTATGTGTTACTTCATAGTGAAATAATATCTGACTATCGTAGGTCAGTATGATTTATTGTATTTCACGTTTAAATATCATATCTTATTTTTGTTCTAAATGAATAAAGTAAATTTTATGCAGCGAATTTTTAATGTCTCAACGACAAGCTAATCATGGCACTCGACCTAATCCAAGGATTGAACAGCGATGGTTAGTCGAGTTATTTCCTGAATGGCTTTCAAAATAGGTTTGACATATACTTAGAGAATATATGGATAGATTTAGCATCAAATAACCTGTTAACATTCCTTTTTATTTTCTAGGTATCAATGATGATGGAGAGAAATTTTTCAACTGAATTAATAGCCCTGGCTCAAGGACCTAACAAAGTTGTCAATAGATATAATGGTTTCATAATCAATGGTTTTAAATTCCATACTAAAGATCGTGAGAAATTTAGAAGAACACAGAATAGTGGTGTTATGGTGGAAGCAGATGGAAAAACTTATTATGGTGCACTAAAAGATATTTATGAGTTAGATTACTATGGAATCTTTAAAGTTATATTATTTAGATGTGATTGGGTAGATATAAACTCATCAAGGGGTTTGAAAAAGGATACAAATGGATTTACACTTGTAAATTTTACAAGGTTGATACATACTGGTGCCTTATTGAAGGATGATCCATTCATTTTTTCTTCTCAAGCTCGTCAAGTATTTTTTGTACAAGATGCAAAAGATACACTACAAGAAAATTTAAATATAGTGATGCCCAAATGCGTTGCTAAACACCCTATAGCGATGCATTAGCGACACAATTTCAACGTCGCTACGATGGTCGTCGCAATCTCAATTTGTCGCAATTGCGTCGCTTAACAGCAACTCTCTGCGACACAATAAATGTGTCGCAATATATTGTGATGCAATTAAATGCATCACAATATTGCAACGCAACATACATGCATCGCTAATTTTAAAAATAATTTTTTAAAAATATTGCGACGAAAAACCTCGTCGCAATGAGTCGCTAATTAATTAATTTATTTTTAAAAAAATTTAATTAGCGACACATTAGCGACTTAAATTGTGTCGCTAATATTTCTAAATTATTATTATTAATATTGCGACACATTTAGTTGCGTCACAATATTTAATAATAATATATTTTAGATATATTAGCGACGCAATTTCAGTCGCTAATGCATCGCTAATTAAATTTTTTTAAAAATATTGTGATGCCAGGTTATTGCGGTGCAATATTTAATAATAATATTTTAAAATAGCGATGTAATTCAGTCGCTAATGCGTTGCTAATTAATTTTTTTTAAAAAAAAAAAATATTAAAAATTAAAACGGTTAATACAATTTCATTACATTTAAATATTGATCGCAACATTCTTCACTCATATTGATCCAAACAATAATCATTCAATTTCTAAAATAATTAATATATTAAAATTTTAAAGTTTTCATGTACAAAATATAAAAAGTAAAAAAAAATACATCAAGAATCCGCGCGATCACATGGAGGTTGGAAACCCTGTGACATGTGGCTAACCATATCCTGCAACTGACGCATCTGATCTCGCACGTCTACAAGCTCCTGCTGATGGCCTCGCATACGCTGCTCGAACTCGTGCTCGAACTCCTGCCGAAACTCCTGCCGAACCTCCTTCGTAATAGATCTTTGAATGTCGTCTAAACACTCGGCAAGAATATCATCAGAATATCGCGAGCTAGAGGCCTGATGGGGAAAATATGCAGAAGCTCTAGTGCCCAGACCATAGACCCTGTGTTCTCGCGGCTGGCACCAACAGCCTCCAAAAATACACGTCGACTCTCCTCTGCTGAGAGTTCGACGGGCATCTCCCCATTAGTGGAGTCGACCTGCGATGCCTGAGAGCGAAGCTCCTCGACTCGTGTCTTTGAATTATAAAATTAACAATAAATGAATCAATAAATTTCTCTAAATAAAATTTTAGAAATTAAACAGATACTACATAAAGCTAATTTCTTACCGCGACCTCCCGTGATCGCATATCGACCCAGGAACCGTCCCTCCTGGTGTGTGTCGCCCTAAATAGACGAAACTCACCAGGATGTCCTCCTGCTCAGACTATAACAATAAAAAAATTGATATTAATGCAAATATTGCAAATAACTAAATTAGTAATTAAATTATTTATGTTTTCTTACCATACGACGTCTGTGCTCCTGAATCGAAATGGAGCTCGAAGTGTGGCGGGAGAGACCCGTGCCAGGACCGCCCCTCTCGGATCGACGGTTCGTGCTGACTGATGCAGACCTCCTGCGCCAGCCATCGGACTGCCAGGCCTGCTGCCACTTGTGCCAAATACCCTCTGGCACATGCATAGGACGGTGACCCGATGACCTCCAACGATGAAGCATGTCAGAGTATCGGCGTCCCGTAAGAGCCTCCCATGCTACCCTAATGGCATCATGGCTGGCAAGGTCCCACGTAAACTTTTTCTGCATTAAATAAATAGTTAGTTTCAGAATTTATTAAGATTAAGAAATTTTATATCAGTGATAAATTGTATTTAATAACTAAAACTTAGAAAAATAAAACTCTCTCGTGGCTGCAGATACGTGGCACTAATCGTAGCCACTGGGATCTGCACACTTCTGAAATACAGAGCTGATGTGGCTCGATACATGATGCTGCTTAATAAATCTGTTAAAAAAATGCATGTTTATAGGTAATTAACTTAAAACATAAACATATTTTTTAATTAGTATATACTTACAGCCCATGAGCATCCAATCGAAGTACGGTGCAGCCGATAGTGGAAGAACTCTCAGAGGTATGTGCCGATCAGCTGGATGGTAATACCAATGCAGGATCACTGCCGACTGTTGGAGAGATTGAAGGCTATGCGATGTATGGAGATTCAAACTCTCCATCTCCAAAGCTCATGTGATCTGATGCAGCAGGGCTACGTCCCTGCTCACTCCGTATGTCATCGGTAGATCTACCTTTCCCTGTCATACTGAAAATACTAAAGATTCATGCAATTAAATTACGATTAATGATTGACTATGTAAAAATTTAACACTTATAAATAAAGTTGAATTTAAAAAAACCTTTATGTTTAATCGGTGTCATTTGTTTCATGAAATGTTGGTTCAACATCCGATGCCGTATCGGACTGCGATTCAGTTTCATTATCATCGGAAGGAAACCGAACATTTGCATCCGCAATTTCTTGGACATCACCATTTGGATCTCTAAGTGATGTTTCATTAGCCCTTGTGTCATCCTCAATTGCATGCATTTCCATCTCATCCTCTTGAAATGCAGGGCACTCGGCTGATTGACTTGATGAACTCTCCTCTAATACGATTGTTAAACATGGGATGATTTTAGAAACAGCCCACCAATCTCGCTTGTCGTTGCGCAAACTTGGATATCCGCAGTAAAACACTTGCTGAGCTTGGGATGCAAGGATGAATGGTTCATATTTCTGCAATCTTCGTCGATGGTTCACTTCAACCAAATTGTAGTCGTTATGAACCCTTTTATCCAGAGGAACTGTCGGATCGAACCAATCGCAACGAAACAATACGGTTGTTTCATAGGCCAACCAGGATATTCAACTTCAACCACCTCTACTAACTTTCTGTAATAATCCTGCATATTTGCTCCAACACTTTCTCCTTTAACACACGCCCCAGTTCTGCGTGCCTCTTGAAGCTGCTAATCGTTCAATCTGAAATTTGTACCCATTAACAAATAGCCAGTATAGGTTGTTACGGTCTTCAATGGCCATTGCGATAGACATTTAATGAAAATATTGTCGGTTGTGGACCATGGACCGCTTACCTATAAATAATAAGCTATCACAACCAATTCAAAAATAAAAGCCATTATTGAAATTGATTGAGTGATACTACTCACAAATTCATAAACCAGTAAGCAAACTTCGTTTCTAACTTCTGCCCAATTGCAACTTGACTGATGTCGGGATTCATCTGTTGTTTTCTATCACAATACATCCTTATGGGATGATAAGGATTAAAACTTATGTTAGCAATTAAATATTATGGTATTTGTAATTTAAATTAGAAGTTCCAATTAAGCATTGAAGTATACACTTACTCAATATATGGATCGACTTCTCTACAGTTCATTAGGATGTAATAATGTGTTGCATTATACTCCATATCGCTAAGATTTCTTGACTTCTGCCCCCCAAATGAACGGCCGATACCTTTAAAAATTAATATTCTACCATCATTAGGTTCTCCTTTGTCCACACATACGTCATCGTTACGACCAAGATTTCAGCTCCTCGTGTGGACGTGACCCTCAAAGTAATGCGAGGCAAATGCTGAAACTTCTTCGACCAAATGTGCATTGCATATAGAACCTTCAACCCTTGCCTTATTACGCACATTTTTTTAACTTCTTAAGGTACCTATTTGTAAAGTTGAGACAAAAAATTAACCAATTTTCTTGCAATGAATAATATTTTAAATGTCAACATGTCTTAATGATGTATATATTACCTCTCGAAAGGATTCATCCAGCGATACTGCACGGAACCAGCTATGCTCGCTTCGTTATGGCAAGTGAATCGGTAAAGCTCCATTGAGTCAAAAAAACTGGGAGGAAATATTCGCTTCAGCTTGCATAAAATAATTGGAATTTCCTTCTCAAGCCTTGCCATGGATGCAGAAGTAATGACTGCAGCAGATAACTCCTTGAAGAACAAGCTGAGCTCCGTCATGCCTTCTAGACATGTTGCGAAAGCAACTCACGAAAAGCTATAGGCAATAATCGTTGCATGAAAACATGGCAGTCGTGACTCTTCATGCCGAACAACTTGAGCTTATGCATGTCCACACACCTACCAATATTTGAGGCATAACCATCTAAAAATTTTAACCCTCGAAGCCAGTTACATAAAACTTCTCGTGAATTTCTGTCAAGAGTGTAACAGGCTTTAGGATAGGTCCCATCGGCACTCCGCCTCAAATCACCTCTTCTGCAATACTGATTAAGTTCTTCTCTTGACTTTGCAGTGTCTTTGGTTTTTCCCGGGATGTTTAGCACCGTGTTAAATATGTTATCAAAGAATTTTTTCTCGATATGCATAACATCCAAGTTGTGCCGGATGAGATTTGTGCTCCAATAAGGCAAATCCCAAAAAATACTCCGCTTCTTTCAGTTATGTTCTTTACATATACGGCCATTTTCTATCTGCATCCGGTTCCCAAGCATACCTCAACCCCAATGCTCTATAGTACCAAATATATTCGTGCCGGACCTAACCAGTTCGGCGAATTTTGTGACTGCTTATTCTTCCGGAAGGCGATCAAGTTACGCCTGTAAGGATGATTTGGGGGTAAGAACTTCCTATGATTATCAAACCATGACTGCTTACCACTCTTCTGCAATGTAAATGCATCCGAATCATACATGCAATGAGGGCATGCCAGACGTCCAGCAGTGCTCCAACCAGACAACATTGCATATGCCGGGAAGTCACTTATGTCCACATCAAAGCAGCTCTCATGATGAAATTCTGTTTCATAGAAATGTCGTAGGCTACGACTCCTGTTTCCCACAATATTTTCAATTCGGCCACCAACGGTTGCAGGAAGACATCAATCTTTCCCTTTGGATTTGATGATCCTGGAACCAAAACTATCAAAAACATTGTAGCATCTTTCATGCACTTCCATGG
>UESW01004884.1:593709-787120 GCA_900491605.1 Calamus simplicifolius | reverse complement strand
AATCAATTTTTTTTTTTTTTTTTGACGCACTGAATTGCGTTGCAATATTTTTATTTCATAATTATATTTTATAAAAATTAATTTAATTTAAAATAATTATGATGCAATACTTGCGTCGCTTAATTAAAAATAATTTTTTAAATTTTTTGGTTTATTGCATCGCTATTGCATCGCTATTTAACATAATTAATTTTTTTGAAAATATTGCAACGCATTTGGCTGCGTCGCAATATTTTTATTTCATAATTATTTTTTATAAAATTTAATTTTAAAAATATTGCAATGCATTATTTGCGTCGCTAAATTAAAAAATTAATTTTTTTGATTATCTGATTTATTAAGTCGCTAATGCGTCGCTAATTGAGTCACAATTTTTTGTTGTCGCGGAGGCGTCGCAATTTGGTCGCAATTTAGCGACGCAAGAATGCGTCGCTAAATTTGCGTCGCTATTTCAGTAGTTTCTTGTAGTGATAAAGATTGGGCTACTGTTATTAAAATAAAACCGAGGGACTTATATGATATGGGAAAGCAGTTGGAAGATGATGGAGATGATGACACTTATACGCATTCAATGCCATTCAATTTTGTACCGGTTGATGACATACATGCCACGATATCCTTGGTTAGGACAGAATTTGAAGAAAATGATAATGCTTGATTCTTATTGTTGGTATTAAATTTTGTACTATAGTGGATTTTCTTAGAAATTTTGTGATGCACCTCAGCCGTACTCTCAATATCTAGATTTCTTCTGGCTTATAAAAACTTTTGTTTCAGCCTTCTTTCTACCTGTCTGGATTTACTTTGAATATTGTGGTTTGAGGGTTCTGTTCTGTTCTCTTCATTGGTTGGCAAGGGTTTCCATGTAAACTATATATATTTTTCCTCCTTTCTAACTCTTGTAGTATCAGTCAACTTATTGAGGATGTTTCTAATATTGCTAAGAAAGTTCTATTTTTTTGAGAAGAAAGATTTGGTTGTACAAGGACTGCCCAATCTACATATGTTCCTCACCTTTGATCACCAGTGCAATATATGAGACTCAATTGCATTGAACTGGATAATCTAGTGAGTATTTGAGAGCCCTTGTTCATTATGAACACTATTCTCCACATGGCAAGTGACCCAACCTTGGATCTTGTAAGTGCCCAATTTAAAGTATATTATGTTTTATTATATTCACGGAGAGGTAGTTCAACTGTAGCTTTATTGGCCCAAAGTATGGTGTTCTGCCAAGCACCAGGGGACAAACTATTTTGTCATTTCCTCAGCTGGCTTTGGCTCTTAGAAGCGGTTGTTATATGCAGTCTGGGCATAGTTCTGAGGAAAAAGGTAATCTGGCATTAATCTGTAGATAACATATTGGTTCTATCATGACAATTCCACTGCTAACCACTCTGTCTCTATAAAGAAGACTTCTCATGGTCTTTGTTTTTCATCTTTCTTGCGGAAAAGAGATGAGGCAGACTTCTATTTTTTTCCTGAATAGCAGTGGGAGCTCCATCAAACATGTTTATTTTTATTTTCCCTTGGAAAGAGATCATGTTCAACATTTTAAGATTGATTTTATGGTGCAGTCTACAAATACATGGAAACAAAGTTGTAGCATGCTATGACATCAGAGAATGATCATAGATGGTAATTATAAGCAAGGGGAAACAACATAATACTGCATGTACATCAATATCTGATATACATATAAACAAGCTCTGAGCTAACACTGGATTTAGGACTATAACATACATTATGCATCATACATAACCATCTTATTTCATCCATGAATGAGCATTTGTGATCACAAGATATGAACCAGCAAAAGATTTGTCCTACGACTGATAAATTGCGTATAAACCGTTCCTAGGGCCGTGCTTGCTACTATTTTGTTGCTGATATTTTAGTAAACGAAAAATAGAGATCAGATCCAGCTACATCATTAGAATGTCAGCTGGAGGTCTAGCTATTCTAGTGCTATTCTGAAAGTTATACCCACCACCCAGGCATGTTACATATCTACCTATGTAACAAAGTAAATCTTGGTCTTTTCTTTTTGTTTTCATCTAGTTTCAATAATTATCTAAGAATTCAAATTGTAGTCATGTAGGATGGAAGATGAAATCTGTTAATAGATCTCTCTACAGTGCAAGTTTGACTATCCTACATCTCTTATCCCTTCGGTTATGGTAAAAAGTAATAAATTAGTCTTTAGTTGTTTCTACCAAAAGTTGGAAGTCCAAAATTTTAGTGAATGAGATTTAATTGTTTTTCCCTTTCATAATCTTACAACCAATTTGAAAGGAAAAGGAGGGGGCAAAAGAATGTTGGTATTCTATTTACAAGTGATTGGAAGAGAAGGCACAGGCTGCAAAATTGTCTCTCTTGGTTTAATTTTTCTGCTACTTGTTCTGTTTATGCCTGCTGATTTTCTAGCTAATCATGTTTCCATCATTGCAGAGAAAAATACTACAAAATATGTGAGCATTTTTAAGATTTTCTCCAAAAACATGCATCACCATGGTACTTAGCCCTTACCATAATGCTTGCATAGCACTGATTTAAGTATGAAAGATTTGTGAATACTAATTGATCCATTAATCCTATTTGCTCAGCGGAAGTGAATATGTTACTGTAGGCTGATGATTTCTTGACAGGCATCCATTCATAATACTTGTTACTGTATGCAGATGAATATGTTGAAAGACAAGTGATTGATAAGTCTGTGTGCATTTGAAAGCAAATATATTCACTACATTCACTAGTGGGAAACAAGATAGGCTAACAAGTAAGAATTTCTAGTAATTATTCAGTTAATTTAATATTTATTTTCACTAACTCTTACTCTGATGTAAATGATAGGTGACATTATGCCGCGCTCACGGATAGAGGCTCGCACTTCTACTTCATCACAGCAGGTTCATGCTGGTTCTTTAATACCGGACGTTGCGTTCAATCCTTCGGCACAACAGTCTACAGCAGGTCCATCATCTTCTAGGCATCATGATCCTATTGTCGGTGTAGGAGATGATGAGCTACACATTCAAGGTAATTTATTTTTTTATTTAGTTTGATAAAATATCTTTACACTTTTTACTATAGTTTACACATGCATATCTATTTTTATACAGACAAATCTGGGAGGTTACACGCAGACGCGGACCCATGATAGTTCGGGATGTATGGCAGATGCACGAGGGTGAGCAGATAGTGGTTGAGTGCAATCAACTGGGGCAACCAATTAAAAAAGCCGCTAACTTATTGAGTTCCTTTTTAGGGTCAGTTGCACAGAGGCATCAGCTTTGTCCACTATGTTCTGCAAAATGGAATGACATGCTTCCAACGTATAAAGTTGAGATTCTACGAGTTGTGCAGGTAAAAATTTGAATCTAAACATTTCTTATTTTATACTTATTATATTATGCTTTGTTTTAATATTTTTTAATTTACAAACAGCTTATTTTATTTTAATTCAGTCAATTATTAGACTTAACAATTAAATTGTTTTGTAGTCCAAGTTTGTACTACCTCCATCCACTCATGATTTTGTATTGAAGTCTCTCAACCAAAAATGGAAAGAATATAAGGCATATTTGAAGATGAAGTACAAGTTGCTGGGTATGACTGAGGAGCAAGTAGTTGGTACTTGTCCTCCTGATGTACCCGCTCATCAGTGGATGGAGTTGGTTCATTACTGGTTCTCCGAGAGGGGACATGTATGTTGTTATTTAATCTTTTAAGATACTTTAAAATATTTATTTTTAAAAAATATAATAAGTATATTTATTTAATTTTGCAGACATATTCTAATATTGGTAAAGCTGCACGAGCATCTCTGTCTGTTTCCCATACATCGGGATCCAAGAGTTATGCACGAGTCAGACAAGAGTTCGTATGTTCCTTAAACTAAAAATTTATATTTTTTATATCAAATCATTTACTTATTAAATGGCTCTTCCCTAACTGACCTCGAGCACACGTTAATATACTTCTTTATTTCAGTAACTATAAACTTCAGGATTCATGATAGTTAACACATGATTCTTTTTTATTAGCTTAGTACTTGCACTTGTTCTATGTCAAATCTGATTGTATGAGTCATTTAATTATGCTTGATTTGTCCTCTTCTTTTCTTATTTGTTTGACTCTACACGTAATCTGTATAATATAATTGCTAACTAGTCTTATGGTTCAGGATGAACAATAAGATCTCTAGTGAAATATGAAAGAATGCATGATGGATTGCAATGTAGTTTTACTGTGACAGATGTATTTTTGTGAAGATATTGATTTCCTGGTTGCACATGGATTTGTGGCACATGGATTTGTGGCAATGATATTTATAATCATACTATTGCATTTTCATATTAGTGAAATTGGTTTAAAACTGATATTTTTCTTAAGGATCAACTGCTAGAAGATTATAATATGCATCAGATCCTTTTGAAAAATGCTAACCAGATAAACAATTTGAATAAGCTAAGGACCCTGATTTAAAATACTCATGTTACATCAAAATGAGCCCACCTAAGATCCTTCAAAAAACAAGCATGACCAGAATACTTCAAGAGAACCTAAGAAGAACTAAGGAGGTATGGGAAAGGAGGATACTATTGTGTTAGGAGCATTATCTCCATCACTAGGGAGAAGTTACATCTATGATATTAATTCAGTGCTTGGCCAAATAATGAATTTCAATTGGAGTAGCTTAAGAGTTGGACAAAGTTCAGAGAAGGTCCTCTAAGGAGGGATCAAAGGGAAAAATACTGGAAAATTCTTTGATAAATTAACTAGGATAAGTAGTGTGAATGCCTTGCCCCATTACCATGTTGGAATGTGATTGGTGCCTGTCTGGTAGCATATACTTTTGCTAATTATGTAGATAGATGTTTGTATCAGGTACCAATATGTGTGCCTTGAGCGTTGGACTGCACTTCAAATATTTGATGCATTTAACCTTTTGGACTCTGTATAGGGGTATTACAGTCTAACAGTGTGTGACAGGAGTATCAAAGTGGATTATCCATTGTCTGATCATCTTCATTGTCATTTGTGTGAACACCATTTGTTTCGTATTTCAAAGACCACAATGCTAATATATTTTGAGGCAATTTGACTGTATGTATAGGTTTTGCTTCAACATCATGAAGTATTTGATTTTAGTGTATATGCATGCGTTGTGTGTTAATATGGATGCATATGTTTGCGCAAATGGCTATGGGTGGTGGTTAATGTAGTGGAAAGAGAGATGAAACTCGATCTAAAAGGACTATCCCCTATTGTGGTGGTGAACACTGGAAAGACTTGACTCCTTTTGATAGGATGTTGGGAAAAGACTTGGCATTGGGATTGCATACCAGATTTAAAAGGTAAGTGGAATACTCATCAAGTCAGGATATTATATGTTCTCACTGGATGAAAATTTAGAAGGGCTATGACATTTCTAGATGGTTTAATTTTCCATAGCTTAGACTTTGTCCATGAGCTGAAGTTGGATGATTTAAATTATTTCACCAAGAGTGGAATGTGTTTTGTTGTTCTAATATCAGGAGAAACCTAAGAGATCTGAAATTTGGGGACTTTTTAATGGGGGAGGATAAAATTTGTTACAGATGAGAGGTGCTTTTGTAGTCCATAGTGAAGCGTTGGTACATTTTCTTGATTTGATGGTGCAGGACAAAAAAGAAAAAGAAAAAAAAAGAAAGAAAGAAAAAAGAAAAAAAAAGATTTAGTAGCAATGACAAATGATTATTTAATATAAGCTTAAAGTTGAACAAGGATAAGTTAGTAGCAAAAACTAATATACATAGCCAAAATTCTGAGACTTTGAACACAAGTCCTTCTTTATAACTTCTGGAACTCTAAATAATATTATAATCCCCAGAATAGAAGGCTATAAATACAAAGCTACAGAACGCTCTAGCTATTAATAATATCCATTTTTTATTTAAAGAATAAACGCGAGAGTTTGAGGCTGCATCATTTTAAAGAAACTCAAACTAAAGAAAATGCAACAACCTTCCGAGGCATCAATGTCTATCAGGAATCTAACATAAACTGAAAGCACGTCAAATCTAAGCTTCTCCCAACGATGAGGTCTTCAGACGGCTGTGATTTTGTCTAGTAACAACAAATATGTGGAAACTGCAATGCATGACATCAATTCAATATTCTGAATTAGAAACTTTAACTGAAAAGAACACCTGGATGTCACATATCTAATCTGCTACATATGGCCATTTTTATGAGAATACTTCACATCATAGTTCAGAGAAAGTAGTGCTATGTACTTTTCACAAGAAGGAAGTTGGAGCGATTGGAGGGGATTTATGGCCAACTGACTTAGGTGTGGTCCAGACTTAAAAACGACTTTGGTCGATCACTTGTTAGGTAGCAGCCACTCTTCTGTTTCTTGAGTCATCCCGCATGTTCCGCGGTGGGTCTCCATCGCTTTGGAGATCTAAAATTATGGCGAGCTTGTACTTGGGACCACTGAAACACCAGGTCATTGTTAACATTGCTCCAAAATTTTCTTTGCGCTTTGTCTTCGGCTAATGTGGGACGCATTACTTGCTTTGGATACTGTGTTAGAAAACAACCAAGCATCAAGCAAGCTTGCACTCGTAGCTGGGAGCTGCTGATCGCTAGAGAAATAGGTCAAGTTCCATTACCTTTCCATTCCTAAGGTTATAACTATATTAAAACTCTGTGAATGGATCTTTCCATTCCTAAGGTTGACTCTCATTTATATTTGATCCATGGCTTTGTTATAATTAATTACTGCTTTTAGGCAGTTCTTTCTATAGAATAAAAAAAATCAGCATTTTCAGGCAGTTCTTATGGCATTTGAATTGTGGAATTATATGTATAGTTTATTTAAGTGATTATACATTTAACCTGCTTCATTTCTACACATGGATTATGTTGAAAACTTTTTGCATGCAAATAGTTTTATCAATATCAAATTCAGTTTTACAAAAATGTAATATTCTTATAGATGGATGAGCATGGACGGAAACCTGGTGAGGTGGAGTTTTACCGAATGACTCATATTCACCGTGATGACACTTTTGTCAGAGATGAGTCAAGGGACTTATATGTAATTATTTATTACAATTTATTTCATGCAACGATTTTAATTTGATTTTGTTATTCAATAAGATCTAACTAATTTTTTTAAATTAATACAGGAAAGAGCTACAGCTCTTATTGCTGAGCGTATTGATGACTCTACACAGAGTAGTCGTATTGAGGCCGAGGTGTTTACGGAGCTGATGGGGCCGGAGCACTATGGTCGAGTGAGGGGTTATGGAGTTGGAGTCACCCCCACTCAGTTATCTGAGATGAATAGAAATGAACATGTTGCTGCAGATTCTGTAGATGTTCGCAGTCTTGAGCATGAGATGAAGGAGATGCGACGGAGGAGTGCCGACGATAGAGCAGAGATGGAGGAGATGCGATGGAGGAGTACCGCCGATAGAGCAGAGATGAAGGAGATGCGATGGAGGAGTACCGCCGATAGAGCAGCGATGGATTCTATGAGAGAGCACATTGAGTGGCTTACATCTATCGTACAAATGTTTGTTCCACACCAGGTAAATATATATATATATATATTATTAAATATATATTCTTATATTATATCAATTATTTATCTAATATATTGTTATTGATAGTTAAGCAAATTAAACTTCTTTAATTATTCTTATAGGCTCCTGGAGCATCAGATCGGAGCGGACAGGGTGACGATCTTCCTCCTACAGATCATTGACCTCACCTACTTTTATTTTAGATCTTCCATTTTGTGTATTTTTAAATTTTGTTAAACTTTAACTTGTAACTCTCTTAGTTGATTACAATGAAATTTATATTTAAAATTTTAATTTGGATTTTAAGAATGTATGCAATGTGATTTTAAGAATGTATGCAATGTAATTTGGAATTAATGTAAGCAATGTGATTATTAATTGCATTAATTTTAGTTTAATATACAGGTTTAATTTAAATGTTTGTAATTTTAGTTTTTTTTTAAAAATGACCGTTGGATATGCCGATGCTTTTTATAGCATCGGCAAGTTAATAAACCCGATGCTTTTTAAAGTGTCGGCTAATTATGTTGCCGACTCTATAAAAAGCATCGGCAGATTTAAAAGCCGACGCTTTAAAAAGCATCGGCAAGTTTATATGCCGATGCTTTCAAAAGCATCGGAAACGAAATTACCGATGCTACTAAAAGCATCGGCATTGTTACTTGTTACCGACGCTTTCGAAAAGCGTCGGCAAATTTCGTCGCCACCCCCTTTCTGCCAACGCTTTAAAATGCATCGAAAAATCATATCTCAACCATAAAACAGCATCGGGAAATAACTTAAAAGTGTCGTTATACCTTAAATTTACTGTAGTGTATGTATTTACTTATGCTATACGTGCTTATTGTATTTTGATATGGTGATGTGGTTTTCAATTTCCTCGTGGTTAGATAGTTATCCAATCACTAGGACTTAGGTCTCATCCCTCTATGGTTGTTATCTTATTTTCAGATCAATGAGCCTGTTTGACAGGATCAAAGGTTAGCGGGACTGGGATCCTTGGTCAATGAAGCTTGCTTGGATGCAAAAGATTGTAAATGATAGCCTTGTATATTGAGTTAGTATGGGGTGACCTTCGTGTGTTTGTATATGTGAATATGTACAATGAGATTTGGTGATGTATCATAAACTCATTTGAAATAAAAGAAAGGCTTGTATTTTGGAGGAAATTATATGTGTAATGTATGTATCTATGATTTTTATCAATTGTGAGTGTGATTGTATAAACTACTTGTGGATGACATAGGAAAACTTTATCTGAGCAGGATAGTATAAATTGTTGAAATGATATTTGAGGTAATGTGCATATATATATTTGAATAGGAAATAAAAAGTTTTTAATAGGTCGAGATTTTGGGTGTGTGCTACTTATGATAATTTGATAGAGTTCACTAGGTCTTTATGGAGTACTACATAAAGGCTAGCAAACCTCTACCCGATTACTATAGGTATGCACTTTGTTGGTGAATCTGGGAGAGGTGCCGACATACCCAAGGTACCACCATTCATCAAAGAGATAATGATTGAGTTTTTGTCCCCTATATTTAAGATATTTTAGTTAGATCTATAGGATCTTTGATTCCATCGATCATCTGAAAAGCCTTAAGCTCACATACTACTACATGGTACTCCATTCACTATTATATATTGCACTTTTCTAGCAATCTTGAGAAGGTTATTTGTATGCAGTATTCAAGTATGAGACCTGCTTCCATTAGCTCATTCAAATAGTTAAGCTAGCAATCCATCAATTACTTTACTAGTAGCCAAAAGAACCAAAATACCTCTAAAAGCCTAATATCAATCAAGCAGAGGAAAGATGAGTCATTAAGAGATTACATCCAGTAATTCAACTTTGAAGCCCTAGAAGTTTGAAATCTAAATGCTTTTGTAGTCATTGTATCCCTTATGAACAATTTAAGGAAGCCCAGATATAGCTTTTTCCTAATGAAATGATCTCTGAAGGATCTCATGAAGCTGCTAGCCGGAGCTAAGAAGTACATCAATGTCGAAGAGGCACTCATGGCTTAGAAGGAAGATAAGGGGTGAATTGGAAAGAAGCATTAGGAGAAGGATGAGAAGAGGCCCAAGGAATCCTAAATGAAGTCCCATAGAGCACAAGTGGCCCTATACTAACCTAAGACTCCTTAAATGTTTGAAAACTACACTCCTCTTAATATTCCTTGGAGTCATACTTTAATGCATATTAGCCATGAAAACTATTCTCATGAGCCTCTAAATTTGAGGACTAAGCCTACAAGGAGGAATCGGAACAAGTACCACCAATTTCATAGGGACTACGGTCATGATACTAAGTACCAATATTTGAAGGATAAGATTAAGGACTTCATTTAGAAAGAATACCTTGGTTGCTACATTCAAAGCCACCAATAGCTTGAACAAGATGGTTAATTGGGTTTAGACCAAAAGGATAGCCTAACAACTTACCTACTATTAGAGTTATTATAGTGATCTATAGTGGTTTGGTTGCTAGTAAAGAAAGTTTCTTAACTCGAAAGGCCTACGTACAACAAGTATGAGCTAAGGAGCCCTCTACCAAAAAGGTGAGATCCAAGGTTGAGCCAAGCACCTTCTCTATGAAAGATCTAAAGGGAGTGCAGATCTCTTATAATAATTCTTTAGTCATCTCAGCTACTATTTCTAACTACTTGGTGAAAAGAATCTTAGTAGATAATAGTAGCTTGGCAAGCATCCTCTTCTATGATGACTTCCAAAGGATGAGCATCAACATTGATTGGTTTAAGGCAATAAAAACCCCATTGATTGGCTTCATTATACAGCTTGCTCAAACTAAATGGATGATAACCTAAATGAAAACTATAGAAGGACACTACAACAAGACTATTATGGTGAATTTTTGGTTTTCAAGGTACTTTCTACCTACAATGTAATTCTAGATTGGCCAAGCATAAATACTCTGAAACCATCATATCAACCTATCATCTTCTCATCACAAATTATAATGTAGAAGAACTTAGAGGAGAACAAATTGTAGCCCAATAATATTATGTGGTGACTCTAAAGAGAAACACTAGCTCAACTCAAACATGGATGATAGAAAGCTTGAACCTTAGAGATGAGCTCAAGGAATAGAGATCTGAGCCTGTGGAAGACTTGAACATCATCAAATTAGGAGATGACTTCACAAAAAACTGTTTAGGTCAACTCCCTTATGCTAGAAGAGGTTCGAGAGCAGATTATGGAGTTCCTCCTTAGGAATTCTGATGCATTTTCCTAGCTAGCTACTAATGTGCCTAGCATGGACTCATGTTATTGTTCACTAGCTCAACATGGATTCGAGTTGTAACTAGTTTAACAGAAGAAGAGAAACTTCATAATTAATATGTAATAAGCAACGAACAAAAAAGTGGATAAACTATTGGACAATTTCATTAGTAAAGCTCATGACCTTGCCAACATCATCATGGTGAAGAAAGCTAATAAGAAATAGCAAATGTGTGTCGACTTCAATGACTTTAACAAAGACTACTTAAAGGATAGCTTTCCAATATGCAAGATAGATTAGCTCATCAATGCAACTACTTGACATGCTACTTAGCTTCATCAATACTTGTTTTAATTATAATCAGATAAAATGCATCCATTAGATGAAGAAAAGACTGTCCTTATCATAGAGAAAGGGCTTCACTGCTGTAAGATAGTTCCCTTTGGATTGAACAATGCTAGTGTAGTGTATTAAGGATTTATCAACCAAATATTCAAGAATCTATTTGGCAAGAATTTGGAAGCTAATGTAGATGACATGCTAGTTAAGAGTATTAAGGCTGAGTAATATGTAGCCGATCTAGAAGAAGCCATTCAACTGCTAAGATATTAACAGATAAAGCACAACCCAAGCAAAAGTTCCTTCTATGTGACCTTTAGAAAATTTCTCAATTTCATGGTTAGCTAATAAAGAATTGAGGCTAACTTGGAGAATATATCAGCTATCTGGTAGATGACTGCACTAGATTGGTTAAGGAGATATAGTGCTTCACAGCTCGAGTAGCAACTTTAAGCCAATTTATTTCTATGTAAGTTGAGAATTATCGATCCTTTTTCAAAGCTCTACACAGCATCAAGAACTTTCGATGGACCGAGGAATGCTATTGTTCTTTGGAAGACCAGAAAATATACCTCAGCTGCCCACCTCTACTTTTAATCCACAAGTGTTTGGGATGATTTAAATTATCAGCTTAAATTATCAGCAAGCCATAGTAAAGTAGGACACATACTTGCAAAACAAATTAACTCTAACTAAAACTTTCTATATTGGCTTCTGATAAAAAGGATAGTTAGGGCCCATATATAGTTGGGGCTCCAAATGCATTATCTTTGAAGAAATTATTAAATGAGTTGACTTGAACTGCAACTTAATAGTTTTCATATTTGAACCATAACAAGATGGGCAAATGAACCATATAATTTGAACATTGAGTGCATCAATTTTGAAAAAAACTATCAAATAAGCAGATTCAAGCATTGTCCTAAAGTTTTCATAGTTGGATTCCATCAAAAAGGTCAATTTAGACTATGATTAAGACACCTGGTCCAATTTCCACAGATCAGGCTGAATCTAGCAGCCTAATTTGGCAATTTGATCCAATTTTCAGTAATATAGCTATATACCATGTTAAGATTAGTTTATGGGTTCAGCTACCTAATCGAATCCACAATATCAATTGAGATCCAATTGACATAAATTGGGTCAAAATTTATTGATTGGATTCAGTTTCTAAGATTTGGCTCAGATCCAATAGTGTGGCCCAACCACTTGGCTCAATATCTGGAATGTATAATAAAGAATTGTAGAGATATTCTGCCAAAATGATGCTGATGAATGGAGGCCTCGAGCATGCCTTCTTTTTTATTCAGGAGAAGGATGATGACTAATTTTTATATAATCCAGCAATCATAGGGTGCTTGGCTGAGTAACCATGGTTAAGGTATGGAGGTGGGATCGTAGACAACTCAGAATTTAATAAGGATGCTTATTGTTAGATCATGAAAGAATAGCAAAGAGGACATCAGAGTTAGGATAATGAGGGCAATGCAACCGTTAAGAGTTGTTTCCAAGACTGACAATGATTTCATGATGGAGTAATTGAAGCAAAGCCTAGGCGTTGGTCCACGCTTAAAGGAGGCCTTAAAACCACCAGGCTGGCTGAATTTTGTTTCAGGAGCAATGCTTTGGCAAAAATATAAATTTCTGTCAATTCTGCCAACCTAAATAGCTTTCAGCAAAATGGCCGCAACTCTCTCAAAAAAGCCCAAATCAAATACCGTTTGATGCGTTAGAAAGTAGATTTCTTGAGCTTTCCAACCATATATGGTTTGCAATTTTTGAATTCCTGTATTTATACAGTTTTGAGACTTAAATTACTTCAAATAGAGTGCTGCTGAAAGATTTAAGGCCTCTTGAATTTGAATCGTTAATTCTAATTTGAGTTGTTGCAATTCCTTTTGTCGGTTAAGAAACACTCTGTCACGCCCCAGACCCAAATATTGGGCTAGGGTGACAACCCGCCACGTGCCGGGCACGCAAGGCATGTTAAAAATCTTGATATACGATTCAAATGGAAATAAATATGAAAACCAACCATAATACAAATGATAGTTATAAGTTTTGGGTATCAACCCTACATCCAAGTCATGCTAATAAAGTTGGGCGACAACAAGTCCTACACAAACATAATAGGATTACACCAATGCAATGGTTCTGTTGCCCAGATGTAGTAGCCCAAGAGGGGGGTGAATTGGGTATTTTAAAAATTAATTCAATGGATGATATTGACTAACGCAGATATGTGCTTAATCAAAAGTTAATTTGCAGCGGTGTAGTGGAGTGCACAAAATAGAAAATACACAGATCAATCAAACACAAACACAGCAGGGTTTATAGTGGTTCGGTGCCAAACTCGGCTCCTACATCCACTCCCCAAAAACCTTGGGAATTTCACTAATCGTATCACAACGATTACAACCCCTAGCCTTCCCCGGCTAGTCCTCTTGTTTTCACGGCACAAGGCAGCCAAATCCCCTAGCCTTCCCGGCTAGTCCTCTTGTTTTAATGGCACAAGGAAGCCAATCCCCTAGCCTTCCCGGCTAGTCCTCTTGTTTTAATGGTACAAGGAAACCAATCAAGAAACTAGGGTTATCTCTAACCCTAATACAAGATTTATCAAAGAATAACAGATAGCTCCAAATATGAGCAGATATTCAAATAAGAACTTTACAATTTTTAGAAGCAATAACCAGCAGCAAATGTAGAATGTCGACGCAGCTGAGATTTGAATCTTGCTTCAAAGGCTTGGACGATTTTTGAGCAAGTGTTGAAGGATGAAACTTCGCAGCACAAAGACTTGCTTCTCAAGATCCGAAAGTTGTAAGCAATAAACACTCTCTTTTGATTTCTTTCTTTTCTCTCTTTTGTATTCTTGATGTGTCAAAAATGTAAGAGATTCGTCAAGGTTTTCTTCTGAACATCTCTATTTAAACCAATCAAAAAACTATCCGTTAGATTCATTGGTAAATAGAAGAAAAGAAAAACGGGAAGAAATAAAACCGTTTGAAATATTTTCCCAAATGATGAAAGCATTAAACCCATTGCTAGTGAGGGATTCCTGTCCATAATCAAAAGGAAACGGTCAGCATTCATCAAAATAGAAATGAGAGAGAGAAAGAGCATTAAATGAGAGAGAGAGAGTAAGCATTTAAAACAAGGTTGGCTGAAATAAATTTTCAGCAACTCCCTTCAAGAAAACGTGCGGCCCATGGAGGAAAAGAGGGAAGAGCAAATGCTAAAGCTAGCTCCCAAGCTAGCTAACTCCCAAAGCTAGCACCAAGAGCCACGGCAAGAAATCAGCAGGGAGGAGAATAAAAATAGCTAGCTATATGGTTAGCTCTTTTTCAAATCCCACGGCTAGCAACAAACAAGAAAACAAGTTAGCTAAGTGCCATGGTTTCATGCTATAAAGGAAAAGTAGTTAGCTATGGAGCTAACTAAGGCACAAACTAGTTAGCTCTTTAGCTAACTAGCCATATAAGAAAAAATCCAACGGCTTCATGAACAGAGATAGATTTAAAACTAGTTAGCTTATGAGTTAGCTATGAAAAGGTGTATGAGGCCATGTAAAAAGATAGTTAGCTATATAGCTAACTCAATTCAAAAATTCATGCGGCTAGGATGAAAACATTTCAAAATAGTTAGCTTATAAGTTAGCTATAAAAAGGCAAACCTATTCATGACAAAAATAGCTAACTCCCAAGCCATGAAAACAATAAAGATAGTTAGCTTATAAGCTAACTCCCAAAGGGAATCATGAAAAGATGGTTAGCTTGTAAGCTAGCTTTCTCAATAAAAGCTACGGGAGATGGTTTCATGAAAAGGAATCTTGTCATCCAGCTAACTCATAAGTTAGCTATCCATAAAGGTGTGAAGCCATGATAAAAAGATAGTTAGCTTGTGAGCTAACTCCATTTTGAAATCATGCGGCTGATTTGAAAAAGGAGGAAAGAAGTTAACTAACCAGCTAGCTATTTTAAAAGGTATTCTATCATGCAAAAAGCTAGTTAGCTTGTTAGTTAGCTAGATGTAAAGTTAACTCTATTCATGACAAAAGTAGCTAACTAGATAGCTAACTCCAAGGATGCTTTTCATGAAACGTAGCAAGGAGAAATGCTTGGACAAGTTAGCTACCTAGCTAACTCTTTTATCATGCTCACTGCCAAGGGAAAAACGCCCAAAACAAGTTAGCTTAGCTAGCTGGATGCTAACGCTAAGGAGTGCTAAGATGGAATGATGAAACAAGTTAGCTTGCAAGCTACCTCCTTCAACAAAGCATTCGGCCAAGTGAGGAAACAAGCTAGCTTCCAAAGAAGAGAAACCGGCCAGCAAGAAGGGAAGTTAGCTTCCTAGCTAACTTATTCCAAGAAGTGTTCGGCCAAGTGGAAAAAATCAGCAATAGATAGCTAGCTTGCAAAGGAAAACAGCTAACTGATGGAAGGAACAAGCTAGCTTCTAAGACAACTCATTTATGCATGGTTCGGCTAGGCTCATTGTGAGTGGGAAATAAATTAGCTAGCAAGTGGGGAAAGCTAGCTAAGAGGAGAAATAAGGTAACTCACATATTCATGCAATAATTCTAAGCAATTAAAGAGTCAATTAAATGTTTTGTAATCATCAAAATCAATTCAAGGGTCAACAATCTCAACAATCTCCCCCTTTTTGATGATGACAAAAACATACAAAATTATTAAGCATAAATCATTCAGCATACATAATCAGCATTCAAAATATAATCTCCCCCTAAATATATTAATCTCCCTTGAATATATGAAGTGATTCTTCTCCCCTAAATTTTAATTTATGCATTATTCTTCTCCCCCTTTTTGTCATTGATCAAAAAGACGAATTTTCAGAATATGCAATAATTCAACACAATTTATGAAGAGAAGATGCAATATATTAATTCAAGCATAGTTCATAATTCAGTCATTCATAGAAAACATATTACAATATATCAAGCAGAAATCATAATTCAGTCATTCATAGAAAACATATTACATGACATGAAACATAGATCAAACATAGAATACAATCATCATTCATCATCAGAAGATATGACTTTAGGTTGCTTGGAAGAGCCTTCAGGTCGAGTGGATGATCCGGGTACGTCATTAGGTTGAGAAGGCGGCGTCCAAAGATGAGAATGAGAGAATGAAGCTCCAGGGGCAGAAGCAGCAGCAAGACCAATCTGAATTTCCAGCAAATTGCTCATCTTCACGGTGGATGCATTCAGGTGGTCAAGAGCATTCGCGGCATCCTTCGTTGTGCTGTCATTGGTCCTCATCTGGTGTGTTACCCATTCAGCCTTGGTTACAACATCTTCAAACTGGGATTTCAATTGCTCAACGTCTTTCTTAATACAATCCACTGAAGTGTCGTTGTGAAAGAACACACGACTGTTGAGCACACTAACATCATGCACAAGTTGCTTCACAATAGTTGACATATGATTAAGAGTTTCAAACACAGAAGAAATATGGGGTACCAAGGAGAGGTCATTGTTGACGGAAGAGTTACTATCACTGGTACTCCTATTTGAAAGTGCAATGGAAAGATCATGAACAATTTGTTTGATTTGATCTTGACTAATCAAAACAGTAGGAAGGGTGAATTTTGATTTTGATTGGTATAATGAGTGGAAGATTCTGGAATGTCCGGATGATCATTAAGAAACGGGTTTGACTCATTCATAGCAGCTAAAAATTGATTAGGTTGATTGAAGTCGTAATTAAAGAAATTTGGAGGAGAACAAACTGGTGGAGGAGGATCGGATGGAATTAAGTTTGTAGGTTGAGAGATAGTTTTATCAGCAGTTCTGGTTCTAATCTTGGTCCAAATGCCATTACGTTTGGCATAGTCCATACGGTGTAGGGAGTGTGCATTAAAAATGTCAGTGTGACGCAATGATGCACTAGTTTCTCCTTTGAGTTTCACATTGTGAAATTCAAATACGTAAGTGAGAAACATCCCGTATGGCAAGGCGGCTTTGGATCTACCTACAGCTTCTTTCATTATAACCATCATTAATTCTGGAAAATCTAAAGGAGTTCCTTCTAATATGTCAAACATTAGTCCTATGTCCCTATCAGTTATGGCATTAAATGAACCGGCACGAGGTGCAAATATCTTTGCAATAATACTGTGTAGCAATCTATTCTCAACATTCAACATGTTAGCATCAAGATTGTCTACATGAGCATTATCATCCTCTAAGCCCAAAATAGAAGCAATTTTAAAGTTTCGATCGCTAGGAAAATATGTCAAGACACCATCGGATGGAATACCTAGGGCTGACCCTAGCACATCACTATTAAAATTAATTTTAACATTTTTAACAAGTGAAGAAATAGTTCCATCACCAAAACTAATATTTTCATAAAATTCATAAACAAGAGTAGGATAAATAGGTTTCCTAGTAGATAATAGGTCAGTCCAACCTTGAGAAGCTAGGAGATTTCCTATTTTAAATCCCTCTTTTTCTAAGAAACTGAAATCTACTAACCTTCCATTGGAAATAGATCGAGTGGTTAAAGAAGGAAATATAGATCTTGAGGAGGAAGAAGAATTTTTCCGAGGAAGATCCGTTGTGTCTTCTCTTGAGTGAGAACCCTTCTTCTTTGGAGCCATCCTTTTCCTCTACAAGATGGAAGAAGCTTGATGAAAATAGAGTAAGAAGGAGACGTTTTTGGAATGAGGCGAGTGGAATGAGAAAATTTTCTTGGTGGAGACGTGTGAGTCAAGAATTTGGCCCTTATATAGGGAGGATTCAAAAGAGCTAGCTTGTCAGGTGCCTGGATGGTTACCTGGTTAGTTAGCTTTCTTGAATAGTCCCATGATAAAGGTCAAAAGGATAGGTGGCGTGGAATAAAGTGGACAAGCTTTCATGAAAAAGGAATGTGGGTAGTTAACTACCTAGCTAACTTACTCACTAGAAGACAAAAACATTAAGGTCATTCTAAGGAATTTTCATGAAAGATTTAATTGATTTAGATGGAATTAGATAATCAATACATTTCAATCAAGATGTCCAATCACAAACAAGTGTCACAAACATGATTACTTAATTAATTAGATGGATCAATCATTCCAAGTTCCATTCTTATTTCATAAAATTTTGATTCATCTAAAGGTTTAGTAAATATATCTGCGAGTTGTTTTTCAGTGTTTACAAATTCCAATACAATGTTGCCATCATTAACATGATCTC
The DNA here is from genome assembly GCA_900491605.1 of Calamus simplicifolius. NCBI lineage: Eukaryota > Viridiplantae > Streptophyta > Magnoliopsida > Arecales > Arecaceae > Calamus > Calamus simplicifolius. The sequence goes on along the minus strand of UESW01004884.1, from coordinate 768,744 downwards.
TAATAAAATGATGTCGGATTTCTATATGTTTTGTTCTAGAGTGTTGAATAGGATTTTTAGTTAGACAAATTGCACTAGTGTTGTCACATTTTATTGGTATTCCCTTTTGTTTGATACCATAATCCTCTAGTTGCTGCTTAATCCACAAAATTTGAGCACAGCAACTTCCAGCTGCAATGTATTCGGCCTCGGCCGTAGACAATGCTACTGAAGTTTGCTTCTTGCTAAACCATGAGATTAAGTTAACACCTAGGAATTGGCAAGTTCCACTAGTTGATTTTCTGTCTAGTTTACATCCAGCAAAGTCTGAATCGGTGTATCCTATTAAGTCAATGCTAGATTGTCTGTCATACCAAAGTCCTAAGTTTTTAGTTCCATTTAAATATTTAAATATTCTTTTAACAGCAAGCAAGTGTGATTCTTTAGGATTAGCTTGATATCTGGCACACATGCAAACACTAAACAAGATATCAGGTCTACTGGCAGTTAAGTATAACAAAGATCCTATCATTCCTCTATAAAGTTTTAGATCTACAGATTTTTCAGAATTACAAGCATCAATTCTACAAGATGAGCTCATAGGGGTACCGATACTTTTAGATGTCTCCATGCCAAACTTTTTGATCATCTCCTTGATGTACTTGGATTGGCTTATGAAGATCCCGTCATTGCTTTGCTTGATTTGGAGTCCGAGAAAATAATTCAGTTCTCCCATCATACTCATCTCGAATTCTCCCTGCATAAGCTCAGCAAAATCTTTGCATAACGAGTCATTAGTGGCACCAAATATGATATCATCTACATAGATTTGAATAATTAAAATATCATCATTTTGTCTTTTAATAAATAAGGTTGTATCGACATTTCCTCGAATGAATTTATTACTAATCAAGAACTTGCTTAATCTTTCATACCAAGCCCGGGGAGCTTGCTTCAAACCATACAAAGCTTTGTTTAATTTAAATACGTGGTTTGGAAACAAGTGATTTTCAAAACCGGGTGGCTGTTCCACAAATACTTGTTCAGCAATATATCCATTTAAGAAAGCGCTTTTAACATCCATTTGATATAATTTAAAATTCATAAAACAAGCAACAGCAAGAAGTAATCTGATAGCTTCTAATCTAGCAACAGGGGCATATGTTTCATCAAAATCAATTCCTTCTTCTTGATTATAACCCTTAGCTACTAGTCTTGCTTTATTTCTTATTATGTTACCATGTTCATCTAACTTATTTCTGAAAACCCATTTTGTTCCAATAATTTGATAATCATTAGGTCTTTCAATAAGTGTCCAAACATTATTTCTTTCAAATTGATTAAGTTCTTCATGCATTGCATTTAACCAATCAATATCATTCTTAGCTTCATCATAACATTTAGGTTCAATTTTAGAAACAAATGCTAAGTTATTATATGTATCTCTAAATGTCGATCTTGTCCTAATTCCATGAGATATTTCACCAATAATTTGATCTTTAGGGTGACTGTGAACATACCTCCATCCTCTTTCTAAGTCATCATTACCTTGTGAGGCTTCAGGTGGATTAGGATTGCTTTCTTCATTTACCTCTTGTATCTGATTCATCTTTGTCCTTCAAGTGATGTCTTTGAGTTGATCTTCAATTTCATCTGCATCAACTATACCTTTTCTCTTCCTTAAGGGAAGATCATTAGTTTCATCAAATATCACATGAATAGATTCTTCAACTACCAATGTCTTTTTGTTAAAAACTCTAAAAGCTCTACTATGCAATGAATAACCAAGAAAAATCCCTTCGTCAGATTTAGCATCAAATTTATCAAGATTTGTTTTTCCGTTATTCAAAACAAAGCAGCGACATCCAAAGACATGAAAATAACCGATATTAGGTTTTCTTCCTTTCCAAAGTTCATAAGGAGTCTTTTTCAAAACAGGTCTAATTAATGCACGATTTAAAACATAACATGCAGTGTTAATTGCTTCAGCCCAAAAATATTTTGGGAGATTGCTTTCACACAACATGGTACGAGCCATTTCTTCTAAAGTTCTGTTTTTCTTTCTACTACTCCATTTTGTTGAGGTGTTCTGGGTGCAGAAAAATTATGTTCAATTCCATTTTCATTACAAAAATTTTCAAAATATTGATTTTCAAATTCTTTTCCATGATCACTTCGTATCGATAAAACAGAAGAATTCTTTTCATTTGTAATTCTTTTAAATAATTTTTGAAATGATGGAAATGCTTCATCTTTACTGGCTAAGAATAAAACCCATGTAAAACGAGAGAAATCATCAATTATGACAAAACCATATCTTTTTCCTCCTAGACTAGTTGTTCTTGTAGGACCGAATAAATCCATGTGCAAGAGTTCTAAAGGTCTAGTGGTTGAAATCACATTTTTCGATTTAAAAGATACTCGAGTTTGTTTTCCAAATTGACAAGCATCACAGATTTTATCTTTTTCAAAAGAAGTTTTGGCAAACCATTTACTAAATCCTTTTTGATTAGTTTAGATAATAGATCCATGCTTGCATGAGCTAGCCTACGATGCCATAACCAACTATTATCAGTTTTATTATTCATAGCAACTAGGCAATCAACATTTCTATCATTCAAATCATTTAAATCAACAATGTAGATATTACCATGCCTATGACCAACAAATTTCAGATTATCATTAGTAGGATTTTTAACAATGCATAAAGATGATTCAAATGTAACTTTAAATCCTTTATCACATAATTGACTGATACTTAGTAAATTATGCTTTAAACCTTTCACAAGTAAGACATTGTCAATAAAAGTATGAGGTGTGATACCTATTTTTCCAATGCCAATAATTTTTCCTTGGCCATTATCACCAAAAGTAACAACACCTCCATCTTTTGCCTCTAAAGTGATGAATTGAGACTCATCACCCGTCATGTGTCTTGAACACCCGCTATCCAAGTACCATTGTCTTTTAGTTGCTCGGGTTGCAAGACACACCTGCATACACAATTTTAAGTTTTGCTCTTAGGTACCCAAGCTTTCTTGGGTCCTTTCGGGTTAGTTAAAATAGTTCCTTTTGGAACCCATATTTGTTTAACTTTGTGTGTGTGACAAGTATATGCTTTGTGTCCAAATTTACCACATTTAAAGCAAGTAATTCTAGTTGAATCATCAGCATGCACATAAATATTTTTCAAAAATTTTTGTCTTTCAATAGGATTGTATCCAAGACCAGCTCTATTGTAAACAGCCCTTTGACTATTTAATATCATTTCTAACTTTTCTGAACTCAAAGTAAATTTATCAATAATAGGTTTTAATTTATTTACTTCATCTTTCAAATCTTGGTTTTCCTTTAGTAAAGAATCATTGTTATTTGAAATTCTTTCTTTTTCAAGAGTAAGTTCCTTAATTTCATTTCTCAAGTCTTTATTCTTTGAACTTAATTTAGCAAAATCATCTACAAGTTCATAAAAAGCACCATGCAATTCATCAAAAGTAAAGTCATCTAGAAAGCTAGGACTTACCTCATTTTCATCAGCCATGAAGCATACATTTGCAACTTCAGTCTTTTCTTCTTCTTCCGAACTTGTTGCTTCACTGTCACTCCATGTAGCCAACATAGCCTTCTTCTTTACTTTCTTAAAACCTTTCTTCAACAGTGGACATTCTGGTTTGATATGTCCAGGCTTCTTACATTCATAGCATATAGAGGTTCACTCTTTCTTTTCTTGCTATGATCTCCTTTGTAAATATTTTTCTTTTTCCAAATCTTTTTCTTCTCATAAATTTCTTGAACTTTCTAGAGATGAGAGCCATATCATCATCTTTTTCACTCTCACTAGTTTCATCTTCACTTTCCTCATTTTGAACATTACCTTTCAATGCCATGGTCCTTCTCTTCTTTGAATCGTCTTCATCAATGTGTTGACGTTGTTGTAGTTCATGAGTCATCAAAGATCCGACCAATTCTTCAAGTGATAGATTGTTGAGGTCTTTAGCTTCTTGTATAGCTGTGACTTTTGCTTCCCATGATCTAGGCAAAGATCTCAAAATTTTTCTCACAAGATCACTGTTAGCATAAGACTTACCCAAACTTTTTAAACCATTAATAATGTCGGTAAATCTAGTAAACATATCAGTGATATTTTCAGATGAATCCATTTTAAATAGTTCATACTTATGAACAAGCATATTAATTTTGGATTCCTTGACTTGGTTAGTACCCTCATGGGTAACTTCAAGTCTATCCCAAATCTCTTTAGCAGACATGCATGTAGATATACGATTAAACTCATTTGCATCAAGAGAACAATAAAGAACATTCATTGCTTTTGCATTTAATTGAGCTAATTTCTTATCTTGCTCATCCCATTCAGATTCAGGCTTTGCAATATCAATATTATCAATCTTAACAGTGGGTGTGTGAGGTCCATTAATTATGATTCCCCATAAATCATAATCAAGTGCTTGAATGAATATTTTCATTCGTGCTTTCCAATAAGTGTAATTTGTTCCATTGAACAAAGGTGGTCTATTAGTTGACTGTCCTTCGGTCAACATAGATCCCATTTGGATTACTACTGATCTTTAGCTCCAAGCTTATCAAAGCTATAGGAATCAAGAGCACGCTGCTCTGATACCACTTGTTGCCCAGATGTAGTAGCCCAAGAGGGGGGTGAATTGGGTATTTTAAAAATTAATTCAATGGATGATATTGACTAACGCAGATATGTGCTTAATCAAAAGTTAATTTGCAGCGGTGTAGTGGAGTGCACAAAATAGAAAATACACAGATCAATCAAACACAAACACAGCAGGGTTTATAGTGGTTCGGTGCCAAACTCGGCTCCTACATCCACTCCCCAAAAACCCTTGGGAATTTCACTAATCGTATCACAACGATTACAACCCCTAGCCTTCCCCGGCTAGTCCTCTTGTTTTCACGGCACAAGGCAGCCAAATCCCCTAGCCTTCCCGGCTAGTCCTCTTGTTTTACTGGCACAAGGAAGCCAATCCCCTAGCCTTCCCGGCTAGTCCTCTTGTTTTAATGGTACAAGGAAACCAATCAAGAAACTAGGGTTATCTCTAACCCTAATACAAGATTTATCAAAGAATAACAGATAGCTCCAAATATGAGCAGATATTCAAATAAGAACTTTACAATTTTTAGAAGCAATAACCAGCAGCAAATGTAGAATGTCGACGCAGCTGAGATTTGAATCTTGCTTCAAAGGCTTGGACGATTTTTGAGCAAGTGTTGAAGGATGAAACTTCGCAGCACAAAGACTTGCTTCTCAAGATCCGAAAGTTGTAAGCAATAAACACTCTCTTTTGATTTCTTTCTTTTCTCTCTTTTGTATTCTTGATGTGTCAAAATGTAAGAGATTCGTCAAGGTTTTCTTCTGAACATCTCTATTTAAACCAATCAAAAAACTATCCGTTAGATTCATTGGTAAATAGAAGAAAAGAAAAACGGGAAGAAATAAAACCGTTTGAAATATTTTCCCAAATGATGAAAGCATTAAACCCATTGCTAGTGAGGGATTCCTGTCCATAATCAAAAGGAAACGGTCAGCATTCATCAAAATAGAAATGAGAGAGAGAAAGAGCATTAAATGAGAGAGAGAGAGAGTAAGCATTTAAAACAAGGTTGGCTGAAATAAATTTTCAGCAACTCCCTTCAAGAAAACGTGCGGCCCATGGAGGAAAAGAGGGAAGAGCAAATGCTAAAGCTAGCTAACCAAGCTAGCTAACTCCCAAAGCTAGCACCAAGAGCCACGGCAAGAAATCAGCAAGGAGGAGAATAAAGTAGCTAGCTATAAGCTCTTTTTCAAATCCCACGGCTAGAACAAAGAAGAAAGTTAGCTAAGTGCCATGGTTTCATGCTATAAAGGAAAAGTAGTTAGCTATGGAGCTAACTAAGGCACAAACTAGTTAGCTCTTTAGCTAACTAGCCATATAAGAAAAAATCCAACGGCTTCATGAACAGAGATAGATTTAAAAAAGTTAGCTTAGTTAGCTATGAAAAGGTGTATGAGGCCATGTAAAAAGATAGTTAGCTATATAGCTAACTCAATTCAAAAATTCATGCGGCTAGGATGAAAACATTTCAAAATAGTTAGCTCATAAGTTAGCTATAAAAAGGCAAACCTATTCATGACAAAAATAGCTAACTCCCAAGCCATGAAAACAATAAAGATAGTTAGCTTATAAGCTAACTCCCAAAGGGAATCATGAAAAGATGGTTAGCTTGTAAGCTAGCTTTCTCAATAAAAGCTACGGGAGATGGTTTCATGAAAAGGAATTCTTGTCATCCAGCTAACTCATAAGTTAGCTATCCATAAAGGTGTGAAGCCATGATAAAAAGATAGTTAGCTTGTGAGCTAACTCTATTTTGAAATCATGCGGCTGATTTGAAAAAGGGAGGAAAGAAGTTAACTAACCAGCTAGCTATTTTAAAAGGTATTCTATCATGCAAAAAGCTAGTTAGCTTGTTAGTTAGCTAGATGTAAAGTTAACTCAATTCATGACAAAGGTAGCTAACTAGATAGCTAACTCCAAGGATGCTTTTCATGAAACGTAGCAAGGAGAAATGCTTGGACAAGTTAGCTACCTAGCTAACTCTTTTTATCATGCTCACTGCCAAGGGAAAAACGCCCAAAACAAGTTAGCTACCTAGCTAACTGGATGAAAGGATAGCTAACACATAGCTAGCTATACCAAGGAGTTTTCATGCTACGTAAGATGGAATGGATGAAACAAGTTAGCTTGCAAGCTACCTCCTTCAACAAAGCATTCGGCCAAGTGGAAAAATGTGAGGAAACAAGCTAGCTTCCCAAAGAAGAGAAACCGGCCAGCAAGAAGGGAAGTTAGCTTCCTAGCTAACTTATTCCAAGAAGTGTTCGGCCAAGTGGAAAAAATCAGCAATAGATAGCTAGCTTGCAAAGGAAAACAGCTAACTGATGGAAGGAACAAGCTAGCTTCTAAGACAACTCTATTTATGCATGGTTCGGCTAGGCACATTGTGAGTGGGAAATAAATTAGCTAGCAAGTGGGGAAAGCTAGCTAAGAGGAGAAATAAGGTAACTCACATATTCATGCAATAATTCTAAGCAATTAAAGAGTCAATTAAATGTTTTGTAATCATCAAAATCAATTCAAGGGTCAACAATCTCAACAATCTCCCCCTTTTTGATGATGACAAAAACATACAAATTATTAAGCATAAATCATTCAGCATACATAATCAGCATTCAAAATATAATCTCCCCTAAATATATTAATCTCCTTGAATATATGAAGTCATCTCTTTCTAAATTTTAATTTATGCATTATTCTTCTCCCCCTTTTTGTCATTGATCAAAAAGATGAATTTTCAGAATATGCAATAATTCAACACAATTTATGAAGAGAAGATGCAATAGATTAATTCAAGCATAGTTCATATTCAGTCAAACATAGAAAACATATTACAAACCATTTTTCAGCATTCATCAAACATAGATTAAACATAGAATGCAATCATCATTCATCAGAAGATATGACTTTAGGTTGCTTGGAAGAGCCTTCAGGTCGAGTGGATGATCCGGGTACGTCATTAGGTTGAGAAGGCGGCGTCCAAAGATGAGAATGAGAGAATGAAGCTCCAGGGGCAGAAGCAGCAGCAAGACCAATCTGAATTTCCAGCAAATTGCTCATCTTCACGGTGGATGCATTCAGGTGGTCAAGAGCATTCGCGGCATCCTTCGTTGTGCTGTCATTGGTCCTCATCTGGTGTGTTACCCATTCAGCCTTGGTTACAACATCTTCAAACTGGGATTTCAATTGCTCAACGTCTTCTTAATACAATCCACTGAAGTGTCGTTGTGAAAGAACACACGACTGTTGAGCACACTAACATCATGCACAAGTTGCTTCACAATAGTTGACATATGATTAAGAGTTTCAAACACAGAAGAAATATGGGGTACCAAGGAGAGGTCATTGTTGACGGAAGAGTTACTATCACTGGTACTCCTATTTGAAAGTGCAATGGAAAGATCATGAACAATTTGTTTGATTTGATCTTGACTAATCAAAACAGTAGGAAGGGGTGAATTTTGATTTTGATTGGTATAATGAGTGGAAGATTCTGGAATGTCCGGATGATCATTAAGAAACGGGTTTGACTCATTCATAGCAGCTAAAAATTGATTAGGTTGATTGAAGTCGTAATTAAAGAAATTTGGAGGAGAACAAACTGGTGGAGGAGGATCGGATGGAATTAAGTTTGTAGGTTGAGAGATAGTTTTATCAGCAGTTCTGGTTCTAATCTTGGTCCAAATGCCATTACGTTTGGCATAGTCCATACGGTGTAGGGAGTGTGCATTAAAAATGTCAGTGTGACGCAATGATGCACTAGTTTCTCCTTTGAGTTTCACATTGTGAAATTCAAATACGTAAGTGAGAAAATCCCGTATGGCAAGGCGGCTTTGGATCTACCTACAGCTTCTTTCATTATAACCATCATTAATTCTGGAAATCTAAAGGAGTTCCTTCTAATATGTTAAACATTAGTCCTATGTCCCTATCAGTTATGGCATTAAATGAACCGGCACGAGGGGCAAATATCTTTGCAATAATACTGTGTAGCAATCTATTCTCAACATTCAACATGTTAGCATCAAGATTGTCTACATAGCATTATCATCCTCTAAGCCCAAAATAGAAGCAATTTTAAAGTTTCGATCGCTAGGAAAATATGTCAAGACACATCGGATGGAATACCTAGGGCTGACCCTAGCACATCACTATTAAAATTAATTTTAACATTTTTAACAAGTGAAGAAATAGTTCCATCACCAAAACTAATATTTTCATAAAATTCATAAACAAGAGTAGGATAAATAGGTTTCCTAGTAGATAATAGGTCAGTCCAACCTTGAGAAGCTAGGAGATTTCCTATTTTAAATCCTCTTTTTCTAAGAAACTGAAATCTACTAACCTTCCATTGGAAATAGATCGAGTGGTTAAAGAAGGAAATATAGATCTTGAGGAGGAAGAAGAATTTTTCCGAGGAAGATCCGTTGTGTCTTCTCTTGAGTGAGAACCCTTCTTCTTTGGAGCCATCCTTTTCCTCTACAAGATGGAAGAAGCTTGATGAAAAATAGAGTGAGAAGGAGACGTTTTTGGAATGAGGCGAGTGGAATGAGAAAATTTTCTTGGTGGAGACGTGTGAGTCAAGAATTTGGCCCTTATATAGGGAGGATTCAAAAGAGCTAGCTTGTCAGGTGCCTGGATGGTTACCTGGTTAGTTAGCTTTCTTGAATAGTCCCATGAAAAAGGTCAAAAGGATAGGTGGCGTGGAATAAAGTGGACAAGCTTTCATGAAAAAGGAATGTGGGTAGTTAACTACCTAGCTAACTTACTCACTAGAAGACAAAAACATTAAGGTCATTCTAAGGAATTTTCATGAAAGATTTAATTGATTAGATGGAATTAGATAATCAATACATTTCAATCAAGATGTCCAATCACAAACAAGTGTCACAAACATGATTACTTAATTAATTAGATGGATCAATCATTCCAAGTTCCATTCTTATTTCATAAAATTTTGATTCATCTAAAGGTTTAGTAAATATCTGCGAGTTGTTTTTCAGTGTTTACAATTCCAATACAATGTTGCCATCATTAACATGATCTCTAATAAAATGATGTCGGATTTCTATATGTTTTGTTCTAGAGTGTTGAATAGGATTTTTAGTTAGACAAATTGCACTAGTGTTGTCACATTTTATTGGTATTCCCTTTTGTTTGATACCATAATCCTCTAGTTGTCGCTTAATCCATAGGATTTGAGCACAGCAACTTCCAGCTGCAACATATTCAGCTTCAGTAGTTGATAATGCAACTGAATTTTGCTTTTTGCTAAACCATGAGATTAAGTTACTTCCTAAGAATTGGCATGCACCACTTGTGCTTTTTCTATCTAACTTACATCCAGCATAATCAGAATCAGTATATGCAATTAAGTTCAATGTTGAGTCTCTAGAATACCATAAACCTACATTTTTGTTCCACTTAAGTATCTTAGTATTCTTTTAACAGCAATTAAATGTGATTCTTTAGGTTCAGACTGAAATCTAGCACATAAGCAAACAGCAAACATTATGTCTGGTCTACTTGCAGTTAAGTAAAGTAGGGATCCGATTATACCTCGATAATATTTTTGATCAACCTTTTTACCTTCTTCATCTTTGTCCAGCTTGCATGAAGGACTCATGGTCCGAGGGGTTTGATTGATTCCATACCAAACTTCTTTAGAATTTCTCTTGTGTATTTTGTTTGGTTGATAAAGATTCCCTCTTTGCTTTGTTTGATTTGGAGTCCAAGGAAGAAATTGAGTTCTCCCATCATGCTCATTTCAAATTCACCCTGCATCAACTTAGCAAATTCTTGACATAGAAGATTGTTAGTAGCACCAAAAATGATATCATCAACATATATTTGAACTACTAATAAATCTTTACCTTTTCTTTTCAAAAACAATGTTTTATCAACATTTCCTCTTATAAAATCATTTTCAATTAAGAATTTACTTAATCTATCATACCATGCTCTAGGTGCTTGTTTCAAACCATATAATGCTTTGTGCAATTTAAAAACGTGATTTGAAAATTCATGATCTTCAAAACCTGGTGGTTGTTCTACATATACTTCTTCATTTATAAATCCATTTAGAAAAGCACTTTTTACATCCATTTGAAATAAGTTAAAATTCATGTGACATGCAAATGCAAGTAATAGTCTAATGGCTTCTAATCTAGCTACTGGTGCAAAGGTTTCATCAAAATCAATACCTTCTTCTTGATTATATCCTTTTGCAACTAATCTAGCTTTGTTTCTAATTACTATGCCATTTTCATCTAGTTTATTTCTAAATATCCATTTTGATCCTATAACAGAATGATTTTTAGGTCTTTCTACTAAAGTCCATACATTATTCTAGTAAATTGATTTAATTCTTCTTGCATTGCTAACATCCAATTAGTATCTTTTTCAGCTTCTTCATAGTTTTAGGTTCAATTTGTGATACAAATGCAAGATGATTACTATATTTCTCATAGATGATCTAGTTCTTATTCCTTGAGATGGATCACCTATAATCAATTCCTTAGGGTGACTATAAGCATATCTCCAATCCCTAGGAAGATCATTATGATTAGTGAGTATATCATCTTAGTGAATCATTATCTTTAGCGTCTTGCTCAAGATCTGAAGATACATCAATATTTAATTTTTCAAGATGATTCTTTATTGTATCTTCTTCATCATCAAAATTTTTCGGAACGAGTTGCTAAAGATTCATCAAAAACTACATGAATGGATTCTTCAACAACTAAAGTTTTCTTGTTAAATACTCTATATGCTTTACTAGTTGTTGAGTATCCTAAGAATATTCCTTCATCAGATTTAGCATCAAATTTGCCTAAATTATTTTTACCATTATTGAACAAAACATTTACAACCAAATGCATGAAAATATTTAATGTTGGGTTTTCTATCATGCCATAATTCATAAGGTGTTTTCTTTAAAATAGGTCTTATTAATGCTCTATTTAGGATGTAACATGCTGTGTTAATAGCTTCCGCCCAAAAGTATTTTGGGAGTTTGCTTTCACATAGCATGGTACGGGCCATGTCTTCTAGAGTTCTTTTTCCTTTCAACTACTCCATTTTGTTGAGGGTTCTTGGTGCAGAAAAATTATGATTAATACCATTTTCATTGCAAAAACTTTCAAAAATGATTTTCAAATTCAGTTCCATGATCACTTCTTAGAGACACTATGGTAGTATTTTTCTCATTTGTGACTTTCTTGAAGAATTTCAGGAATATCGAGAAAGTCTCATCTTTGTGAGCTAAAAATATTACCCAAGTGAATCTAGAGTAATCATCTACAATCACAAGACCATATTTCTTTCCTCCTAGACTTGTGGTTCTAGTTGGTCCAAAAAGGTCCATGTGAAGTAGCTCTAATGGCCTAGAAGTTGAAAAACATTTTTAGATTTAAAAGAACTTCTCGTTTGTTTTCCAAACTGACAAGCATCACATATTTTGTTATTTTCAAATCTATTTTAGGTAGACCTTTTACTAAATCCATTCTAATTAGTTTTGAAATAGGTCCATGCTTGCATGACCTAATCTTCGATGCCACAACCAACCAATCTCATTTTATTAGCATTATTAGCAACTAAGCAATGATTATTAGTAGACAAATTGTCTAAGTCAATCAAGTATACATTGCCATTTCTATTTCCAATAAAAACAATGCTATTATCAATAGGATTTTTAACTGTGCATAAAGAGATTCAAATGTACTTTAAAACCTTTGTCACATAATTGGACTATACTAATTAAGTTATGCTTTAAACCATCACAAAAGTACATTTCAATAAAAGTATGTGGAGTGAGTTATTTGAATTTACCAAACCCCAAGATTTGGCCTTGCCATTGTCGCCAAATGTAACAACTCCTCCTTCTTTTCTTCAAGGGTGATGAATTCTTCTTTGTCACCCGTCATGTGTCTTGAGCAGCCACTATCAAGATACCACTTTCTCTTTGATCTCTTGCCACAAGACATTCCTGCATGAAATTCAAACTTTTGTTTAGGTACCCAAGCTTTCTTGGGTCCTTCATGGTTAGTAGCAAAATATTGTTCCTTTCGGAACCCATATTTGTTTAATTTAAGTGTGTGTGACAAGTATATGATTTATGTCCTTTTTGATTACATTTAAAGCATGTAAAATTACTTTGGCATCAGCATGCACATAAATATTTTTCAGTGATTTTTGTTTTCTTAAAGGATTGTATCCAAGACCAGCTCTATTGTAAACAGCCCTTTGACTATTTAATATCATTTCTAACTTTTCTGAACTCAAAGTAAATTTATCAATAATAGGTTTTAATTTATTTACTTCATCTTTCAAATCTTGGTTTTCCTTTAGTAAAGAATCATTGTTATTTGAAATTCTTTCTTTTTCAAGAGTAAGTTCCTTAATTTCATTTCTCAAGTCTTTATTCTTTGAACTTAATTTAGCAAAATCATCTACAAGTTCATAAAAAGCACCATGCAATTCATCAAAAGTAAAGTCATCTAGAAAGCTAGGACTTACCTCATTTTCATCAGCCATGAAGCATACATTTGCAACTTCAGTCTTTTCTTCTTCTTCCGAACTTGTTGCTTCACTGTCACTCCATGTAGCCAACATAGCCTTCTTCTTTACTTTCTTAAAACCTTTCTTCAACAGTGGACATTCTGGTTTGATATGTCCAGGCTTCTTACATTCATAGCATATAAGAGGTTCACTCTTTTCTTTTCCTTTGCTATGATCACCTTTAGTAAATATTTTTCTTTTTCCAAATCTTTTTCTTCTCATAAATTTCTTGAACTTTCTAGAGATGAGAGCCATATCATCATTTTTCACTCTCACTAGTTTCATCTTCACTTTCCTCATTTTGAACATTACCTTTCAATGCCATGGTCCTTCTCTTCTTTGAATCGTCTTCATCAATGTGTTGACGTTGTTGTAGTTCATGAGTCATCAAAGATCCGACCAATTCTTCAAGTGATAGATTGTTGAGGTCTTTAGCTTCTTGTATAGCTGTGACTTTTGCTTCCCATGATCTAGGCAAAGATCTCAAAATTTTTCTCACAAGATCACTGTTAGCATAAGACTTACCCAAGCTTTTTAAACCATTAATAATGTCGGTAAATCTAGTAAACATATCAGTGATATTTTCAGATGAATCCATTTTAAATAGTTCATATTATGAACAAGCATATTAATTTTGGATTCCTTGACTTGGTTAGTACCCTCATGGGTAACTTCAAGTCTATCCCAAATCTCTTTAGCAGACATGCATGTAGATCGATTAAACTCATTTGCATCAAGAGAACAATAAAAACATTCATTGCTTTTGCATTTAATTGAGCTAATTTCTTATCTTGCTCATCCCATTCAGATTCAGGCTTTGCAATATCAATATTATCAATCTTAACAGTGGGTGTGTGAGGTCCATTAATTATGATTCCCCATAAATCATAATCAAGTGCTTGAATGAATATCTTCATTCGTGCTTTCCAATAAGTGTAATTTGTTCCATTGAACAAAGGTGGTCTATTAGTTGACTGTCCTTCGGTCAACATAGATCCCATTTGGATTACTACTGATCTTTAGCTCCAAGCTTATCAAAGCTATAGGAATCAAGAGCACGCTGCTCTGATACCACTTGTTGCCCAGACGTAGTAGCCCAAGAGGGGGGTGAATTGGGTATTTTAAAAATTAATTCAATGGATGATATTGACTAACGCAGATATGTGCTTAATCAAAAGTTAATTTGCAGCGGTGTAGTGGAGTGCACAAAATAGAAAATACACAGATCAATCAAACACAAACACCAGCAGGTTTATAGTGGTTCGGTGCCAAACTCGGCTCCTACATCCACTCCCCAAAAACCTTTGGGAATTTCACTAATCGTATCACAACGATTACAACCCCTAGCCTTCCCCGGCTAGTCCTCTTGTTTTCACGGCACAAGGCAGCCAAATCCCCTAGCCTTCCCGGCTAGTCCTCTTGTTTTACTGGCACAAGGAAGCCAATCCCTAGCCTTCCCGGCTAGTCCTCTTGTTTTACTGGCACAAGGAAAGCCAATCAAGAAACTAGGGTTATCTCTAACCCTAATACAAGTTTTATCAAAGAATAACAGATAGCTCCAAATATGAGCAGATATTCAAATAAGAACTTTACAATTTTTAGAAGCAATAACCAGCACAAATGTAGAATGTCGACGCAGCTGAGATTTGAATCTTGCTTCAAGGCTTGGACGATTTTTGAGCAAGTGTTGAAGGATGAAACTTCGCAGCACAAAGACTTGCTTCTCAAGATCCGAAAGTTGTAAGCAATAAGCACTCTCTTTTGATTTCTTTCTTTTCTCTCTTTTGTATTCTTGATGTGTCAAAATATGTAAGAAATTCGTCAAGGTTTTCTTCTGAACATCTCTATTTAAACCAATCAAAAAACTATCCGTTAGATTCATTGGTAAATAGAAGAAAAAAAAACGGGAAGAAATAAAACCGTTTGAAATTTTCCCAAAATGATGAAAGCATTAAACCCATTGCTAGTGAGGGATTCCTGTCCATAATCAAAAGAAAACGGTCAGCATTCATCAAAATAGAAATGAGAGAGAGAAAGAGCATTAAATGAGAGAGAGAGAGAGAGTAAGCATTTAAACAAGTTGGCTGAAATAAATTTTTCAGCAACTCCTTCAAGAAAATGTGCGGCCTATGGAGGAAAGAGGGAAGAGCAAATGCCAAAGCTAGCTAACCAAGCTAGCTAACTCCCAAGCTAGCACCAAGAGCCACGGAAAGAAATCAGCAGAGAGGAGAATAAAATAGCTAACTATATGGTTAGCTCTTTTTCAAAAATCCCACGGCTAGCAACAAGGAGCAAGAAAAGAAGTTAGCTAAGTGCCATGGTTTCATGCTATAAAGGAAAAGTAGTTAGCTATGGAGCTAACTAAGGCACAAACTAGTTAGCTCTTTAGCTAACTAGCCATATAAGAAAAAATCCAACGGCTTCATGAACAGAGATAGATTTAAAACTAGTTAGCTCATAAGTTAGCTATAAAAGGTGTATGAGGCCATGTAAAAAGATAGTTAGCTATATAGCTAACTCAATTCAAAAATTTCATGCGGCTAGGATGAAAATATTTCAAAAATAGTTAGCTCATAAGTTAGCTATAAAAAGGCAAACCTATTCATGACAAAAAAATAGCTAACTCCCAAGCCATGAAAACAATAAAGATAGTTAGCTTATAAGCTAACTCCCAAAGGGAATCATGAAAAGATGGTTAGCTTGTAAGCTAGCTTTCTCAATAAAGGCTACGGGAGATGGTTTCATGAAAAGGGAATTTTGTCATCCAGCTAACTCATAAGTTAGCTATCCATAAAGGTGTGAAGCCATGATAAAGAGATAGTTAGCTTGTGAGCTAACTCTATTTAGAAATCATGCGGCTGATTTGAGAAAGGGAGAAAAGAAGTTAACTAACTAGCTAGCTATTTTAAAAGGTATTCTATCATGCAAAAGCTAGTTAGCTTGTTAGCTAACTGGATGAAAGGATAGCTAACACATAGCTAGCTATACCAAGGAGTTTTCATGCTACGTAAGATGGAATGGATGAAACAAGTTAGCTTGCAAGCTACCTCCTTCAACAAAGCATTCGGCCAAGGAGAAAAATGTGAGGAAACAAGCTAGCTTTCCAAAGAAGAGAAACCGGCCAGCAAGAAGGGAAGTTAGCTTCCTAGCTAACTTATTCCAAGAAGTGTTCGGCCAAGTGGAAAAAATCAGCAATAGATAGCTAGCTTGCAAAGGAAAACAGCTAACTGATGGAAGGAACAAGCTAGCTTCTAAGACAACTCTATTTATGCATGGTTCGGCTAGGCACAATGTGAGTGGGAAATAAATTAGCTAGCAAGTGGGGAAAGCTAGCTAAGAGGAGAAATAAGGTAACTCACATATTCATGCAATAATTCTAAGCAATTAAAGAGTCAATTAAATGTTTTGTAATCATCAAAATCAATTCAAGGGTCAACAATCTCAACACTTCCATCAAAGTTGATCTTTATAAACCCTGGAGGAGGGCTCCCAAGAAATATAAACCGTCCGACAGTTCGCTGCTGAAACAGCAGGGGAGCCCCAGTGGCCAAGGTAGTAAGAATCAGACCCAGTAAGGAGAAGTGCACTCTCAGCAACCATAGATCTGATCTTCCACTCTAATATGTAAGGGTAAGTAGTCTCATCAAAAAAATGCGCCGATTCCGCATCAGCCATATCTGATAGGCAGTGATAGCCCAAAGAGCGCTGCGTTGTCTAGTGGTCCTCCAGAGAGCATCAAGGAAAGGGGAACACGAGGAGCCAGCCTTATCCACTCTGCAATCGTAACTCATCCTCGTCCAAATCCCGCTCAATATGGGACAAGTGAAAATGGCATGATCAATGGTCTCCTCCTCCTGCCCACACAGCGGACATGTGGCCTCTATATGAAGACCCCTTCTGGACAGCAGAGAGCAGGAAGGTAGATAGTCCCACAAGATCTTCCATAAGAATAATTAGACCCTGGATGAACAGAGAGCTTCCATATCCAATTCGCATCCTGCGAATCTTGGGGCTAAGGTCTAAATACCTCAATAAGGTCCAAAGTGGGGGCCTGGAAAGACAAGATCTCCTCCATAACCTCATGTCAGGAATGTGACCGAAGGTGAGAGGAATGGAAAGAATCTGTCGAGCAAGTTTCTCTCCAAATAAACTGATCACCACAGGGGTATTCCAAGAGGAAAGATCTTGGATAATAAGATTCTACACCCTCATATGATGTGGAATATCCATACTATAAATGATGGCCAGCGAGAAAGGGGAGATCAGTGATCCAGCTATCCTGAACAACATTGACCGAGGAGCCATCACCAATCATCCACGATATATTGCTCAGAATAGACGAGGCATGACGACAAACCTCCTTCCAAAAAAAGAAAGCCGACGAATCATAGGTATCCAGAGCAGGAGATCAGTCACCATATCTAGCTCTCATAAAGGAACTCTAAAAATAGTGAGGATCAAGGATGAACCTCGAAGCATGTCTCGCCATCAGAGCATCTCTCCTCACAATCAGGGACTGAATACTAAGACCACCTTCATGCAGAGGCATGCAAATCAAATCCCAAGCCTGAAGATGAATGCCGTGCCCATCTTGCATAGAAGCCCACAGAAAATCCCTGAACCATCGCTCTATCCTACGCAAGCAAGTAATGGGGACCACAGCATTAGAGAGAAGATGCATAGGAAGGGACGTAAGGACAGAGCGGATGAGAGTGATTTGGCCATCATGGATAAGCCGATGACCTGCCAATCGTCAATCCGATCCCGAATGCATCGCTCAAAGCTAGCGAAATCACTGATGCATGGATGCCTCCACAGCACTGGAATTCCCAAATAAGACAGTCCATCAGCCTTAGTAAAGATTCCTAGAGCATGGTGGTAGCTTCCTTGGTAGACCTGGAGGTCTTAGGGCTGAAACAAATTGTGGACTTGTCTAAATTGATCTTCTGCCCCGAAGCACGACAGTAGCCCTGAATGATAGAGGCATAACTAGCAGCATTCTGAAGAGACGCCTGACCCAGAATAATACAGTCATCTGCAAAAAGAAGGTGAGAGACAGGGGGTCCCAAAGGCCCAGCCAAAAAAGGAGCTATACGGCAATCCTGCTGAGCCTGATGAAAAGCATGAGAGAGATCATCCGCAGCTAGTACAAACAGAAACGGGGATAAAGGGCAACCCTGTCTCAAACCCATAGCAGAATGGAAGAACCGAGTGAGTCTACACTCCATTAACAAGCAGAGAGAAGGAAGGCTTCTGGATACAAGCCATGATCCAATCAATGAAAGGTCGTGAAAACCGAACTCAATCAAAGTTCGTTGCAAGAAGACCCAGCTCAACCTATCATAAGCACATTCATATCTAGCTTGACAGCCATAAGACACTGCTTGGTCAAAGCTCTCTGAAGATCATGCATAAACTCCTGCGCAATAATAACATTATCGGAAATACTTCAACCTTTAATGAAAGCCCCCTATACCGGAGATATGAGCTACGGAACCACCAACCGCAACCGGGAAATAAGTAGGCGGGCACATACCTTATAAAGAGTAGTGCATAGGCTGATCGGTCGAAAGTGATGAGGGGAAGAGGCATCAGGACGCTTCGGCACAAGAGTGACAAGAGTGCGATTCCAATTCGGAGGAATAGATTTGGAAAGAAAAGCACTCTGAATAGCCTAAATAACCTCCTGACCAACAATGTCCCAGTAATGACGGAAGAAGAAAGGCGAAAATCCATCAGGGCCAGGCGCCTTATCAGGCCTGAGTTCCCATAAAGCCATACGAATCTCTTCTGCCGTGATTTCTCTGGTCAAAAGGTTATTATGGTAATCAGTAACCTTCTTAGAAGGAGGAACTCGGAACACAGGAGCCCCAACACCAGATAACTCAGTCCATCTAGACTGGAAGAACTGAAATAACTAATCCTAGATAACAACAGAATCATCCTGAGCATTGCCCTCCTCATCAACTAATCTCCGAATCCTATTAGCTGCCCGACGCTTCAGAGTAGCATGATGGAAGAACCTAGTATTACAGTCTCCCTCCCTGATCCAGTGAACCCTAGATTGTTGTCTCCAATAAGACTCTTGCTGCATAAGAAGGGAGTAGTGAAGATCAAGCTTGGAGCGAAGAGAGGAAAGGTCAAGAGCAGAAAGACAGCCATCCCAGTCCTCCCTTTCTTGGATAAAGGCAATATCAGCTTCAGCTTGCTCAATCTGTCTCACTAGATGGCCAACCTCAATTCTATTCCATCTAAAAAGCCAACGCCTGGCCAACTCCAAACGTCTAGAAAGACGGTAAATAGCATTGCCTCTCATAGGTAAGTGCCAGACTTGGGATATGATGGCTCGGGCCGACGGGTAGAACGTCCAGAATTGCTCAAATCTAAACTGTCGCTGCTGATGAATAACTGGATCAGTAAATCAAGATGGGACAGTGACCGGATGCAATTCTGGACAGGTGAGTGACAGTAGCAGAGGGAAACATTTGAGTCCACTGATTAGTAGCCAAAGCTCTATCCAGCCTTTCCCAAACACGAGCTGAGCCCTGGCGATTGTTACACCAGATGAATGGGGAACCAGAGAATCCCAGATCCAACAAACCAGCAGAGGAGATAAACACTCTAAACTCCAAGATGTCTGCTGATTCCATGACACGTCTACCTCCTTTCTTTTCATTAGTAGCAACAATACAATTAAAGTCACCAGCCACAATAGACGGGATACCCTGAAGAAGGAGGGAGAGAATCTCCGCCCATAGAATACGCCTTTCCCTGTAATTAGTACTGACATAAATCCCCGAGAGGAGCCAGGGGTCAGAAGACCCTTCCGAAACTAGAAGAGCCACCTACTGATTACACTGATGAAAGGCGTTAATAGACACCGAAGAATAGCGCCAAAAAGCCACAATCCCTCCGGATAGGCCCTCAAACTCCACAGCATATGAGACCACATCCTGGCAACCTGTCTCCAAAATTGGACCAGACTGTCTCCCGATAATCGAGTTTCTGTTAGAATACATATATCAAAATTATGAATCTGCAACAGTCTACCAAAAGATGATCGAAAAGATGGTTTTCGAGCTTCTCTAACATTCCATATAAGGATTTTCATTTACAATTGTGGGGGGTGGAGGCCACCACCCTGGTTATCCAACATAACTGAATCAAAAATACGCCCCAGAGGCAGAGTACCACCCACTTCCGACTGCATAGCACAATCCATCGTAAGATCATCAGCCCGCTGAGCAACTTCCTCAGATACATCTTCAGTAGCCCAAGATCCATCAGCAGGGAGGGCGAAAAGACCGACTAACCCTGAATTGCCAATTTAAGGCAAGATAGTGCTGATTCATTGTTGCAATGCACATCCTTTGAAGATTGGCCCCCACACCCAGCTCCAACTGACTCCTGGCCAGAGGAACCCTTATCATGCCTGCTTACAATAGAGGAAGGACCCCGATCAGGGTTCGGTCTGGCAGTCAAGTTAACCTTTCCCTTAGACCCTTTTTCCATAGAAGCAGTGCTTTTACCTTTCCAGTTTACACTTTTAGAAGACGTCCGCAATGGATGGGACTCCTCCAGCCTAGCCCGCTGAGAAGGACCCGGATTGGCATCTAACCAGGAAGAAGACTGCCTTTCCAGTTAACCGCACCCAGGAGGGCAAATGGGTTAGTGGACTTAGCCTTTTGGATCACAGCAATCTGAAGTTCAGACCCATATATCTGAACTTCAGCCTTCTCGGCCTCCACTGTGCCCTCAACCGGCACAGAGCCTTTGCTCCCTAAAACCGGCATGCCTCTAATATCACTGCAGCCCTCAGTCGAAGGACCAAGCCCCTTCTTCAAACTGGCTGGATGACTAGCATGAGCCACCACCGCACTGGCAGAAGACTTTCCAGCTTTGGAAGATTTCCGTCGAGCCACCTTGGCAGGAAAAATCCAACCCTCGGCCACCAAGCCCGATTTCACAGCATCAGTTGAGGGAGACTCAGAAGCATTTTGGGAAGCCCCCGAAGGTGTCGAATGTTTCCTCTGCTCCGAACCCGACGGACGACGGCGTCGAGTGACCGACATCCACCGTCCAAAGCTAGGCCCAGCCAAAGGCTACGCAGACGCCAGAGACGGGAAGACAGAGAATATGGGCCATTGAGATGGATCGAACCACAGCAAGGGAAGATACCTTCCAAATTTTCATACTGAAACTGCTGCCAAAAGGGAGCGCTCAAACCCTGAACACTGACACCTGGCCGGAGAGGACGCCGGAGATCCACATGAACATAGGCTCTGGTGAATCCCCCTCTAGAAAGCATCCGAGTGGCACAGTCAATGAATAGGAACTCACCTACCGGCTCCAGGATATCTCTCAGAACTGCCTTGGTCCAGAACTCAATAGGGAGAGAGGGCATCCTCACCCAGAGAAGGGCAGAAGACACCGCATCCATCGCCGGTACAAACTCCGGACGCCAGTCTTCCATGGCTGCAGGCTGCCCGTTGATCACCCACGGACGCTAAAGCACCAGTTCCTTCGACTCCATATCCTTAAATCGAAAGATATGGCATCGATGGGCGAGGCTCACCAAATGAATAGCGCCAGAAATGCCCCCTCGCCGGAACTCTCTAATAAAAGCATCCGGCGGAACCCACCTATGGAACGTACGGGCCAGAATGGCCTTCTCCTTCCAGCAGCTGCTAGTCTCCTCCAAAGCCACAGCAGGGATACGAACCACCTCCGGGAAGCGGCCCTCCAGCTCAGTGATCTCAACCGGCGACGGAGAGGATGACACCCAGACAAAGTCGGACGCTTGACCCCTATTCCACGGCTTCGGGATAGCAGATTCCCCAATCGCAGCCATTGGGGAGGAGGAATCGAACAGGACAATCACCCAGAGAGGATGGATCACCGGAAATGGCCTGACACACCGGAGATTGAGCAGACCACCACCGCAGTGCACGAATCTTAAAGCAAACACAACCACATATGCCGGAGCTCACTCTGCACACAGCACATCTCTCTTTCAAAACTGTTGGCTGGTCAGTGTATCCTTTATATAACTGCCTTTTATACTGGTATAGACATTCTTGTTCTCCTGCCATTTAGCACTAAAAAAGATTTGTTTTAGGCTAGCTTTCTACTTAATAAGGCCATCGAGTGAAATATAGTTTGTAGCAAATCTAGTAATTACGCGCTGGCCTTTGTATCTCACCCCTAATATACTTCTTTATCTTTGACAAAATACATGTATGGTTATACATAAATTTAGTAATGGATTGAGCTATCTCTATAACTTGCTTCACTCTATGGTATTCATCAGTATCAAATCTATATAATGAGCCATGCATGAGGTCTAAAATATACGCAACCTCTTATTCATCAAAATATCATTGACCATCTTGTCCTATAATTCGTAATCAATGACCACCTACACAATATCTTGCTCCCCTATCTAATCAATAACTTCTAGCGAGCGTTGTGTTACTTATTCAAGACATCAGTAGACGTTTTCTTATCATAGTAAGTCAGAAAGTTGATGATGCTTAGTTTGTTGAGCCATAGCCGTCCATCACATATTAATATGATGTCCATTTATTCCGATAGGAGGCAATCCATCCTCTCATCTTCTTATTATTATCAAAATGCTCACCATATGTATCTTTCAGATTAGAAGGATCTACACTCGGGCTGACTCTGAATAATATTGACAATGGGCCAGTATGTGCTATTAGTCACAAGTCGAGGAGCTTCAGTCCCAGACATCGCAGGTCGACTCCACTGATGGGGGGTCGTCTATCGAACTCTCACCACAGGAGAGTCGATGTGTGTTTTTTAAAGTTGTTGGTGCCCAGCCGCGAACCATAGGGTTTATGGTCTGGCACTAAAGCTTCTAAATATTTTTTTCATTAGAGCTCCAGTTGGCACTCTCCTGGCGATATTCATGCCGAGCATTTAGACGATATTTGAAGATCTATTATGGAGGAGGTTCGGCAGGAGTTCGAGTAGCGCATGGAAGAGCTTATCAGTAGGAGCTTGACCAGCGCACGGGAGGCCTTCAGCAAGAGCTTGAGAGCAGATGTGTCAGATGCATGATTTGGTTTGTCTCATGTCGCAAGATTCATTCCAGCCTCCGCAGCGTTCACGTGATCGTGATAGTGCGGATTCTTGATGTATTTTTTTCTTTACTTCTTATGTTTTATATATGAAAACTTTAAAATATTAATATATTAATTTCTTTTATATTTTTAGAAATTTAGTGATGAATGTTTTGATCAAATTTAAATACAATGAAATTGTATTAGCAAGTTTAATTTATAATATTTAAAATTTTATTTAAAAAAATTAATTAGCGATACTATTACGATAAAAGTTTTTCATCGCAATTATTTTAAAAAAAATTAATTAAATTTTACTACGTAATTGCCATGCCAAGCCAGGCGTCGCAATTTTGGGACGCCAAGCCTTGTGTTGGAAAAATTGCGACACCATGACTTGCGTCGCAATTTTGCGACACAAGGCTTGGCATCGCAAAATTGCGATGCCTGGCTTTGCGATGCAAGTCATGGCATCGCAAAATTGCGATGCCTGGCTTGGCATCATAAAATTGCGATGCAATATTTTATCATAATTTTGCGATACAATTAGTCGCAAAATTGTGACAAAACTTTGCATTACTAATGCATCGCTAAATTGCGACGACTATAACTTAGTCACAAATTAGCGATGCAATTTTTGGCATCGCTAGGCGTCGCTATTTAGTGATACAATTATGACGGATTGCAGGTTGCGACAAGGTTGACAGCGACCCTAAATTGCGTCGCTAAATTTATTTAGCGATTTGGTGTCGCTAAAGCTAATTTAGCGACACAATCGCTAAAGCTGAATTTTCTTATAGTGTAGTAAGTGTGGTATTCTAGTCTAATCGATACAAGTACGATATTTCAACATATTCCATAATGTATAGAAGCATTTCTCCACTCATAGTATTCTCAACTTTATATTCCTCATGGGTCAGGCTTACTTTTGTACCACTTGTAATGATGCAAGATCATATTGCCAATGTCCAATGTTAGATCCTTGGTCTTCCTGCTTGGACTAACCTTATTAGGACAAGAGTATGGGGGCACCCACATATTAGATGTCATGCCCCAAACTCGAGGTCCAAGTTAGGAGCCATGATAATTGTCACAAACTCATAAGGAATTCTTTATAGATATACAAAGGTATCAGATATAATATCATAGTCAACAATATAAAATTTTAATCATAATTTTAAAATTATTATCATGCAAAATAAACATTGGCTACAAAATAATTATTCTGAAAAAAATACTAAGCCTTAACAATTATTTCATAAAAATTTCTTTATTTTTTGGTCATAGCTAGGCACTCTCACAGTAGTATCCCTATGTATCTATTATAATCTATCTAAAAATAAATAAAATAAAATAAAATGAGCTCCATAGCTCAATAAGCAAATGATTAGCCTTTTAGAGTGGAACATTATAATAATAAATAAATATGATTTATTAGTTAAAACACATAATCTATAATTATCACATTCTTCATTTCTATTATATCATATCATCTAATCTGAGTTCTCATTGTGTTATATCCTCTAATCCTACTATGCTGAAATCATATGGCTAGTATTTCATTCTCATAAATAGGGTATGAACCAAGATATAGCCTTCTAAGGTCATGGGTATCACAGTGGATAATCCCTACATATAGGGAATCAACTGAGTATATCCACCAAAATCATGGGTTTTTTCAATGTATAGCCCCACTGGTAGGGCATTAATCAAGTATCCTCTAAGGTCATGGGTTTTCCTAGCATACAGCCACACTAGTAGGGTATCAACTAAGTATATCTTCAAAGATTATTAATTTTTTTAACTTATAGCCCTATTGGTAGGTATCCAAATCATCTAGCATAATCAGGTTTAAAATGTTTAAAATATTCATTAAATGTTTAAAAATAGATTCATAAATCATAAAGCAAATACGTAGGAATTTCCTACTCTTTATAAGATATTAATCTCATAAATCATGAAGCCTTGACGTTGTTCAACATAAATTTTTTCTTTCAATAACTTCATTCAAGAATGCTGACTTTACATCTAGTTGGTGTAGTTTCAACTTTTCTATACTGCTATAAAAATAAGAGTTCTAATTGTATCATGTCTAGCAACAAGTGTAAAAGTTTCTTGATAATTAATTGAGAGTATCCCTTTGCTACCAATCTTGTTTTGTGTCTTTGAATGGTGCCATTTGGATTATGTTTTATTTTGTAGATCCACTTCAAGCCAATAACCTCCTTATCACTTGGTTTCTTCACTAATTTCCAAGTTTTGTTCTTCTCAATCATGCTGATTTCTTCTTGCATTGCCTTATTCCATACCTCTTCATGCATAGCATTTTCATAAGTTTCAGGCTCAATCATGCAAAAATTATAAGAAGTATAAATGTCACTTAATCTTCTCATTTTATAGGAGTAGAACTTGAAGATGGACTTAAACTTAAAGTTGAAAATGGACTTATACTTGAAAAAGTTTGTGCTGAACCTTTAACATTATTTTCTTCATTTTGAGCATCATGAATTTCTTCATCAATAGAAATCACATTTTCTTTAACTTTCTTTTCCTTCCAATCCCAAGCAACTTTCTCATTGAAAATAATATCTCTTCTTATGATCACTTGATTTTGCTTCAAGCTGAAAAGTCTATAACCTTTTGATTTAGAACTGTATCCAACAAAGATATATTTTTTACTTACTTCATCAAGTTTATGTCTCTTTTTCTTTGGAATATGTGCATAGCATACACATCCAAAAATTTTGAAATGCTTCACTGAAGGCTTTCTATTAGATCAGGCTTCAAATGGTGTCACATTCTGAAGAGCTTTTATTGGACATCTATTCATCAGATACACTGTTGTATTCACTACTTCTACCCAATAAGAATTTGGAAGGCCTTTGTCTTTGAGCATAGATCTAGACATCTCAATAATAGTACGATTCTTTCTTTTTGCAACTCTATTTTGCTCTGGTACATAACCAACAGTCAATTGTCTTTGTACACCATCATCTTCACAAAACTTCTTAAATTCATTGAATTGTATTTATCATCTCTATCACTTCTCAGCACCTTGATATAATGCCCACTTATCTTTCCATAAGATTTTTGAACTTCTTGAAGATAAGAAATGCCTCTAATTTATGTCTCATAAAATATAACCATATCATCCTTGAATAATCATCAATAAAAATAATGAAGTAGATATTACCTACATGAGAAGGAGTTTTCATAGGTCTACATATGTCAGTATAATAAGCGCCAATGGTGCTTTTGCTCTCCATACATGCTCTTTTGAAATTGCCTCTCTACATTATTTTTCAAGTGCACATTCTTCACAGGATTTTTCCTTGTCATGTATTGCTGGTGGCCGTATACCATATTCTTTTCATGTAGACTTTTCAAGCTTTGAAAGGTAAGTGTCCAAACCTTTTGTGCCATAACCATGACTCATTATTTACTTTCAACTTTCATGCAACATCCTTTACATAGTGCAAAATAAGAGGAAAAATTCTATTTTTTTCATCTTGATATTTGTCATAAGTTGCTTTTTCATTTCTTTGTCATATAACTTATAAATATTGTCTTCAAAGTGTACCATATGCCCATGCTCAATCAATTGTCTAACACTCAAGAGATTCTGCTTCGAGTCTCAAACAAGTAAAACATCATGAATGAACTTTCTTCCTTTCTTGGTATTAATTGCAATCATGCCTTTGCCTCTTGCTTAGACTAATGCACCATTTTTTGTCTTTACTGTGAAATTGAAGAACTATCATGTCCACAAAAATAAATTTGTCACCAGTCATGTGATTGTTGCATCCACTTTTAAGATACCACACATTATTCCTTTGCTCTTCTGCAGTTTGACATGCATATAGTGTGCTTTATTGACCTTCATTTTCTTCTAAGAAGTGTGCTTGCTCACTTGCTTTATACCTACAATTTTTTGAACATGTCCAAATTTTTTGCAATTATAACATTGGGGTTTCCTCTTAAACCAACAATCTTTTTCAGCATGAGAAGACCTTTACATATATTGCACCTCTGTTGAGTGCTATCATCATTGCCTTCTTGAAAATTTATTTCTTTACATTTCTCTACCTCTTCCTTTCATATTTTTTTTTCTTCCTCTACTGTTTTTTTACCTCTGAATGACTCTCTTTTGACCGGAGCATGACTAGATGATTCTTTTTGAGAATTTTATCAATCACTTTGAGTTTAGATTGAAAGGCACTTTCAATTGATGATTCTTAATGCCTAAACAATCTTGCATATGAGCTTCAAGAGATCTCATCAATTCATGAATACTTAGAACATAAAGATCTTTAGATTATGTAACAATTATAACTATTGTATCAATTTTAGAGATAAACTAGCCAAAATTTCTTGCATATTCTTTGCTCATCATAGCTCTTCATTTGATTAACAGTTTCCATAATTTTGAAGAAGTAATCCTTCAATTTTTTATTTTCTTGCATTCTTAAATTATCTAACTCTCTTCTTAGAGTTTGAAGTTTGATAGCTCTCACCTTTATGTTGCCTTGAAATTCCTCTTGTAAGATATTCTATGCCTCCTTTGATTTAGTGGCTCTAATAATTCTGAAGAAAAGTTTCTCAGACACAGTTTGTTGGATGAAAAACAGGGCTTTGGCATCCTTCTTTTTATAGTCCTTCAGTTACTCTTTCTGATTATTTGTTGGATTAACTGGGTCTTTGTACCCATACTCTATTAGATCCCATACTTTTGTGAAATAAAAGGTTCTTCATCTTGATGCTCCAATAATCATAATTTTTCTCCATAAAAAATAAGGATAGAAGGTTGGTTGATATTCATTCCAATATTGTTTGAGCTTGCCATGAATCACACCAGCAATATATATATATATATATATTTGTAGCAATTTTTTCTTTGCCCTTTACGACGAACGGATGCTTCTTTCTTTGCGACACGGGCTTCTTCTTTTGTCGCTTGTTTTCCTTTGCCTTCACGCTCTTGTTGTCCTTTGCCTTCACGTCCACCTACCAAGGGCTAGTTTCCATGTGATTTGATACCATTGGATTGGCAAAGAGTATATGAAGAATATCTGGAGACGGCTCAGCTGCCTTGGGTTTGAAGCTTTTCTTGATGAGTTTTTTTTTTTTGTTGGCAGATGCTTGAGTTACCGCCCTTTCATCTCGGAGAAATCTGGTTTGTTGAGAGGTGATTCGGAGGGTGATGAGGCAGTGCATGACTTCTGTTTCACGACTTCGAACGAACTCCTTTTCCTGATGAAAGAACTCATCTCGGCAATGCATGGAAGAAAGGCATCGTGTTGCTGGCCAGCTCTGATCTTCGTCTCTTCTTCACGGCTTTCTCAACCTCAGTCGTATATAAAATCAAAAAATCAAAAGATCTCTTCTTTTCTTTTTGTTTCTTGATCTTTTGCCATGCTGCAAGATTCCTTTGGAACCAGGCTCTGATATCAATTTTTATTGAGATTGTTTCCAACACAAATTATTTTTAGAAGAGAAATCAGGATAGAAAAAGAATTTTTTCTCTCAGAAGAAAAATAGATCTCACATTTCATTAAGCACATCACCATATAAATATTGTTTCTTGATTCTACATATAAATATAATGTCTCTATGATCTCATCCATATGAGGCTACCACACCAAAGCATAATAAAGTAGACCCATTATGTAAAAGCCCAATAAAGACTAAAATAAAATAAAAAATAACCAACAACCATTATATTTTAACACTTGGCACGTCAAAGAAGCTCCTATCCATACTTGATAAGAGCTTTCCAGAGCTGGGAGTGAAAGCCCAAGACTGCACTGAGATGAGTTGGGTAGATTCTACTCTGTACTTTGCCCCAGCCCCTAAGATCGACCCAACCTTTGTTATTGAATAGGAGCCAATATTTCAACTACTCCTTCAAGGCCAAATCAGACTTTGTGAAGGAGGCTATCTCTGAGCAGGGGCTGAACAAGATCTGGGAGTTCTTATTAGAAGGAGTGGGTCAACCTTTGCAAATGATATGGATCCTTTGGGAGGGAGGATGGATGAGATATCGGAGTCTGCCATTGCTTTTCCCCATAGGAAGGGGAACTTATACAACATCCAGCACTTCATGAGGTGGAATGACACAGAGGTCCAGAAGCATTTGGATTGGATGAAGAGCTTTTATGATTTCTTGGCTCCTTACGTTTCCAAGAATCCAAGAGCTACCTACGTAAACTACAAGGATATAGACCTCGGAAGGAATGAGATAGGTAAGACAAGCTACTCCGAAGCCAGTAAATGGGGGGAAACATACTTCTTGAACAACTTTGAAAGGTTGGCAAAAGTCAAGGCTAAAGTTGATCCTGATAACTACTTCCAGAATGAGCAAAGTATTCCACCATTTTCAGCTCATTAATAAATTGTTTTCTAAGAATAAGAGTTACGTGTTGCTTTCCATGTAAAATAAAAGAAAGTTCAACTTTAAAGATCAAGAGAAATTTGATTTGTGGAAGGAAATAACATGTAGCTTATCTTTACAAGAGGAGAAATAGCTATCATATTTTCCATTTTATTAGTTTGTTGGAGGAAATGATTAGGCTATTACTAAAAATAAAGTTATCGAACATTTTCATAATTATTTAATGTTTTAAAGGCCTTTGAAGTAGAGGAGGAATGGTCTTCTTTAGTTTCTGATAATTTAATGGCTTTATGAATCTTTCAGGGAAGTAGAAGTATAAAAATGGTTAACATTCTGCAAATAAGAAATTTTCCCATCAAGAAAATTAATTTTGATGTAGAGGATGCATAGTGGTGGAGCTTCTAATAATTTTATTTACCATATTTCAATAGGATAATTAGATCTCTTCCATTGCTGTTGGTGACTATTGAATGCATAAATATAAACTTACAATTTAGGTATATGGGCAAATTAAGGGTCTGTTGATGTTGAAGCCTCTAGCAAAATCTAATTGAGTGAAGGAATTGGTTTGAGAGGTTTATATCATAATTATACAGAAAAAGTATGGCCAAGCTTATATGATGGTTTCAAATGTCATGATTGGCTTGAGAATTAGTTTTGATGGAGGTGTGCTTAAGACAAAGAAATGATAAAAGTGCTAAAAAAATTTGCTTTAATTAGCTCTGCTTCAATTTTTTGAAATTCTTCCAACAACAAAATTTTTTAAAATTTCTGCTTTAAAAAGGCATTTTTTTCCAATAACAATTAAAGAAATAACTACGTAAATTTCATATACTGTGATGATATCAGTCATTGTTAGATATTTAAAAAAATCATTGAAATTTGTAAAAAATTTGTGGGAAGGTTTGACATTTGACCATAAAGATAACTATCAAAAAAGAAAAGTTTTTCAACAATGGTAATGAGCCGTTGGGAAAGGAAGGCTTTTTTAAGAGAAAAAAATTTGCCTTTGTAACATATATGCTTATTTTCAAAAATGACTTGTTATTATAAATAGGTATGCTTTTTTTATAAAAATTTTAAAAAATAAGTGTTTACCGTGATAATTATTATCCTCATAAAAAATATTAAAATTAGTAAAAGTTTGATGAAAATATCCCTATTGGGTCGCGGCATGCCCCGCACGCACGCGGTCAATGCGCGCGCGCCCTGCGCGTACTTTGTGCACCGGAGTCCGATGCACAAAGACTTTTCCTAGGAGGGTAAGGTTTAGGGAGCTTTTCTTCTGGACCTTTGCATACGATTTTATGAATGTCGTAGGTAAAGGAAATCTTTGCCTATGATTTTTAGTTTATCGTAGGGAAATCTCCACATAGAAGCCTTTCCCTATAATTTTTACGAAAATCATAAGGAAATGATAGCATTTTTGGAAAAAGTCTACAGCCTTTTCCTATGATTTTTACGAAGATCGTAGGTAAAGGTCTACAATCTTTTCCTGCGATTTTTATGAAAATCGTAGGAAAAAGTTTAGAATAAAAAAAATTATTACAAGAAACTCTAGAGCCTTTCCCTACGATCAAAAAATCGTAGGAAAAAACTTTTTCAGAAAAATATTGACGAATGATCACTACAAGAAATACTAAAATAGCGACGCAAATTTAGCAACGCAATTATGCGTCGCTAAATTGCGACCACTTTGCGATGCCTCTGTGACAATAAAATATTGCGACGCAATTAGCGACGCATTAGCGACTCAATAAACCAGAAAATCAAAAAAAAAATAATTTTTTAATTTAGCGATGCAAATAATGCGTCGCAATATTTTTTAAATTATTTTTTTATAAATATAAATATCAAAAAAAAATATTGCGACGCAAATCAGTGCGTCGCAATGTTTTTAAAAGAATTAAATATGTTAAATAGCGACGCATTAGCGACGCAATAAACCAGAAAATTAGAAAAATTATTTTTAATTTAGCGACGCACCAATTGCGTCGCAAATAATTTAAATGAAATTAAATTTTATAAAATATAAATATTAGAAAAAAATATTGCGACGCAACTCAGTGCGTCGCAATGTTTTTAAAAAAATTAAATATATTAAATAGCGACGCATTAGCGACGCAATAAACCAGAAAATTAGAAAAATTATTTTTAATTTAACGACGCACCAATTGCGTCGCAATAATTTAAATGAAATTAAATTTTATAAATTATAAATATTAGAAAAAAAATATTGCGACGCAACTCAGTGCGTCGCAATGTTTTTAAAAAATTAAATATATTAAATAGCGACGCAATAAACCAGAAAATTAGAAAAATTATTTTTAATTTAGTTGCCTTAGTTGCCTAAAAGAAAATTGGTTTAGTTATAAATGATTTAAATGGTTGTTATTAACCTTAGTTGTGTAAAAGAAATAATTTAGTTATATATTTAGTAATACTAATATAGTTTTATTTTGTGGTTTCTTTAATGGTTTACCAGACTTTGTATAAGTCGGTCAAAAATGAGCGGGGCTCGCTCGTGGATGTATGCAAGGATAAAAGATGGCTTGCTTAATCCAGATTTTCTGAATGGATTGGAAGAATTTATCGCATTTGCATGTAGCCAACCTGAATGGATGGATGGGCCTAGGATTAGGTGCCCATGCAACTTCCACAGGTGTCAGAATAAAGCCTACAGAGATGTTGAAACTGTTAAGGTGCATTTGTGTAAGAAGGGGTTTGTTCCTGATTACTATGTTTGGTACTGTCATGGTGAACCAGAGGATATTCCAGCAGCTGTTATAGGCCAACAAGAGTCAATTCCCGTAGATGAACCATTTGTGAATTTAAACACATATGAACAAATGGTGATGAATGCATCGGGTAATGAATTCAATCAGAATACATTTATGGAAGAACCAAATCCAGATGCACAACAATTTTATGATATGTTGCGTGCTGCAAATCAAGAATTGTATCCTGGTTGTGAGGGTCATTCCCAGTTGTCTACAGCTGCTCGAATGTTGAATATTAAGGCAGAACATCGATTATCAGAAAAGGCGTTCAATTCTGTAGCTGGGTTAATCAAAGAAATTTTGCCAAATGATAATGTTGTAGCAGACAGTTTTTACGCAACAAAGAAGTTGTTGCGTGGGCTTGGGCTCCCAGTTAATAAGATCGATTGTTGCTTGAACAATTGTATGATATTTTGGGGTGAAGACTCAGAGCTGAGATGGTGTAAGATTTGTGGGCAATCGAGGTACAAAAACAGCGAAGGAGGAGCCAGTACAAGTAGGAGGAAAAGTGTGCCTTACAAGAGGATGCATTACTTTCCTCTTACCCCACGCCTGCAGAGATTATACAGATCTGAGGCAACAGCTGCTGATATGAGATGGCATGCCGAACATGAATCTAAAGAGGATGAAATGCGGCATCCATCAGATTCAAAGGCTTGGAAGCATTTCAATGAAAATCATCCTGATTTCGCTGAAGATATAAGGAATGTGAGATTAGGTCTTTGTACCGATGGCTTCCAACCATTTGGTCAAGCGGGGCAACAGTATTCATGTTGGCCTGTGATACTGACTGTATATAACCTTCCTCCATGGAAGTGCATGAAAGATACTGCAATGTTTTTAACCGTTTTGGTTCCAGGACCATCAAATCCAAAGGAAAAGATTGATGTCTTTCTGCAACCGTTGGTGGCCGAATTGAAAATGTTGTGGGAAACAGGAGTCGTAGCCTACGACATTTCTATGAAACAAAATTTCATCATGAGAGCTGCTTTGATGTGGACAATAAGTGATTTCCGGCATATGCAATGTTGTCTGGTTGGAGCACTGCTGGACGTCTGGCATGCCCTCATTGCATGTATGATTCGGATGCATTTACATTGCAGAAGAGTGGTAAGCAGTCATGGTTTGATAACCATAGGAAGTTCTTGCCCCCAAATCATCCTTACAGGCGTAACTTGATCGCCTTCCGGAAGAACAAAGCAGTCACAAAATTGCCGAACCGGTTAGGTCCGGCACGGATATTTGATACTATAGAGCATTTGGGGTTGATGTATGCATGGGAACCAGATGCAGATAGAATAAATGGCCGTATATGTAAAGAACATAACTGGAAGAAGCGAAGTATATTTTGGGATTTGCCTTATTGGAGCACAAATCTCATCCGGCACAACTTGGATGTTATGCATATCGAGAAAAATTTCTTTGATAACATATTTAACACGGTGCTAAACATCCCGGGAAAAACAAAAGATACTGCAAAGTCAAGAGAAGAACTTAATCAGTACTGCAGAAGAGGTGATTTGAGAAGGAGTGCCGATGGGACCTATCCTAAAGCCTGTTACACTCTTGACAGAAATTCACGAGAAGTTTTATGTAACTGGCTTAGAGGGTTAAAATTTCCAGATGGTTATGCCTCAAATATCGGTAGGTGTGTGGACATGCATAAGCTCAAGTTGTTCGGCATGAAGAGTCACGACTGCCATGTTTTCATGCAACGGTTATTACCTATAGCTTTTCGTGAGTTGCTTCCGCAACATGTCTGGAAGGCAATTACGGAGCTCAGCTTGTTCTTCAAGGAGTTATCTGCCGCAGTCATTACTTCTGCATCCATGGCAAGGCTTGAGGAGGAAATTCCAATTATTTTATGCAAGCTTGAGCGAATATTTCCTCCCAGTTTTTTTGACTCAATGGAGCATTTACCGGTTCACTTGCCATACGAAGCGAGCATAGCTGGTCCCGTGCAGTATCGCTGGATGTATCCTTTCGAGAGGTAAATATATACATCATTAAGATATGTTGACATTTCAAATATTATTTCATTGCAAGAAAATTGGTTAATTTTTTGTTTCAACTTTACATATAGGTATCTTAAGAAGTTAAAAAATAATGTGCGTAATAAGGCAAGGGTTGAAGGTTCTATATGCAATGCACACTTGGTCGAAGAAGTTTCAGCTTTTGCCTCGCATTACTTTGAGGGTCACGTCCACACGAGGAGCCGAAATCTTGGTCGTAACGATGACGTATGTGTGGACGAAGGAGAACCTAATGACGGTAGAATATCAATTTTTAAAGGTATCGGCCGTTCATTTGGTGGGCAGAAGTCAAGAAATCTTAGCGATATGGAGTATAATGCAGCACATATTACATCCTAATGAACTGTAGAGAAGTCGATCCATATATTGAGTAAGTGTATACTTCAATGCTTAATTGAAATTTTAATTTAAATTACAATATACCATAATATTTAATTGCTAACATAGTTTTCATCCTTTTCATCCCATAAGGATGTTTTGTGATAGACAACGACAGATGAATCCCGACATCAGTCAAGTTGCAATTGGGCAGAAATTAGAAACGGAGTTTGCTTACTGGTTTTATGAATTTGTGAGTAGTATCACTCAATCAATTTCAATAATGGCTTTTATTTTTTGAATTGGATGTGAATAGCTTATTAATTTATAGGTAAACGGTCCATGGTCCACAACCGACAATATTTTCATTAAATGTCTATCGCAATGGCCATTGAAGACCGTAACAACCTCTACTGGCTATTTTGTAAATGGGTACAAATTTCAGATTGAACGATTAGCAGCTTCAAGAGGCACGCAGAACTGGGGCGTGTGTGTTAAAGGAGAAAGTGTTGGAGCAAATATGCAGGATTATTATGGAAAGTTAGTAGAGGTGGTTGAAGTTGAATATCCCGGTTGGCCTATGAAACGAACCGTATTGTTTCGTTGTGATTGGTTCGATCCGATAGTTCCTGTGGGCAAAAGGGTTCATAACGACTACAATTTGGTTGAAGTGAACCATCGACGAAGATTGCAGAAATATGACCCATTCATCCTTGCATCCCAAGCTCAGCAAGTCTTTTACTGCGGATATCCAAGTTTGCGCAACGACAAGCGAGATTGGTGGGCCGTTTCTAAAATCGTCCCACGTTCAACAATCGTATTAGAGGAGAGTTCATCAAGTCAATCAGCCGAGTGCCCTGCATTTCAAGAGGATGAGATGGAAATGCATGCAATTGAGGACGACACAAGGGCTCCTGAAACATCACTTAGAGATCCAAATGGTGATGTCCAAGAAATTGCGGATGCAAATGTTCGGTTTCCTTCCGATGATAATGAAACTGAATCGCAGTCCGATACGGCATCGGATGTTGAACCAACATTTCACGAAACAAATGACACCGATTAAACATAGAGGTTTTTTAAAATTTAACTTTTTTTTATAAGTGTTAAATTTTTACATAGTCAATCATTAATCGTAATTTAATTGTATGAATCTTTAGTATTTTCAGTATGACGGGCAGAGGTAGATCTACCGACGACAGACGGAGTGAGCAGGGACGTAGCCCTGCTGCATCAGATCACATGAGCATCGGAGATGGAGAGTTCGGATCTCCAGCAGTCGCACAGCCTTCGATCTCTCCAGCAGTATTACCATCCAGCCGATCGGCACATACCTCCGAGAGTTCTTCCACCATCGGCCGCACCGTACTTCGACTTGATGCTCAGGGGCTGTAAGTATATACTAATTAAAAATATATGTTTATGTTTTTAAGTCAATTACTTATAAACATACATTTTTTTAACAGATTTATTGAGCAGCATCATGTATCCAGCCACATCAGTGCCGTATTTCAGAGGCGTGCAGATCCCAGTGGCTACGATTGGCGCCACGTATCTTCAGCCACGAGGGAGTTTTATTTTTCTGAGTTTCAGGTAAACTTATTAAATACAATTTATCACTGATATAAAATTTCTTAATCTTAATAAATTCAGAAACTAACTGTTTATTTTAATGCAGAAAAAGTTTACGTGGGATCCTGCCAGCCATGATGCCATTAGGGCAGCATGGGAGGCTCTGACGGGACGCCGATACTCCGACATGCTTCATCGTTGGAGGTCATCGGGTCAGCGTCCTGCGCACGTGCCAGAGGGTATTTGGCACGAGTGGCAGCAGGCCTGGCAGTCCGATGGCTGGCGCAGGAGGTCTGCATCAGCCAGCACGAACCGCCGATCTAAGAAGGGCGGTCCTGGCACGGGTCTCTCCTACCATACTTCGGGCTCCATTTCGATTCAGGAGCACAGACGGCGTATGGTAAGAAAACATAAATATTTTAATTACTATTTTAGTTATTTACAAATATTTGTATTAATATCAATTTTTTTATTATTATAGTCTAAGCAGGAGGGCGAGATCCTGGTGAGTTTCGTCTATTCAGGGCGACACACACCAGGAGGGACGGTTCCTGGGTCGACACGCGATCACGGGAGGTTGCGGTAAGAAATTAGATTTATGTAGTATCTGTTTAATTTCTAAAATTTTATTTCGAGAAATTTATTAACTCATTTATTATTGATTTCATAATTTAAAGACACGAGTCGAGGAGCTTCGCTCCCAGGCATCGCAGGTCGACTCTACTGATGGGGAGACGCCCGTCGAACTCTCAGCAGAGGAGAGTCGGCGTGTGTTTTTGGAGGCTGTTGGTGCCCAGCCGCAAGACCGCAGGGTCTATGGTCTAGGCACTAGAGCTTCTACATATTTTCCCCATCAGGCCTCCAGCTCGCGAGTTTCTGGTGATATTCCTCCCGAGCGTTTAGACGACCTTCGGAGATCTATTGCAGAGAAGGTTCGGCAGGAGGTCGAGCAGGATTTCGAGGATCGTATGCGAGGCCGGGATCAGGAGATTGCAGACATGCGAGATGAGATCCATCATTTGCGAGATATGGTTAGTCGCTTGTTGCAGAGTCTCCAGCCTCCACGTGATCACTCTGATTCTTGATGTATTTTTTTTCTTTTTATATGTGTTGTACATGAAAACTTTAAAATTTTAATATATTATTATTTTTATAAATTGAATGATTATTGTTTGGATCAATATGAGTTAAGAATGTTTCGATCAATATTTAAATGTAACGAAATTGTATTAACCGTTTTAATTTTTAAATTTTTATTTTAAAAAAATATATTTATTAGCGACGCATTAGCGACTGCAATTGCATCGCTAATATTTTTAAAATATTATTATTAAATATTGCGACGCAATGAGCTGGCGTCGCAATATTTTAAAAAATTTAATTAGCGACGCATTAGTGACTAATTGAGTCGCTAATATATCTAAAATATTATTAATAATATTGCGACGCAGTGACCTAGCGTCACAATATTTTATAAAAAATTTATTAGCGATGCATTAGCGACTAATATTACGTCGCTATTATATTTAAAATATTATTATTAAATATTACGACGCAGCTAAATGCATCGCAATATTACGACGCAATTGAATGCGTCGCAATATTTAATATTAATATTTAAAATATTAAAATTTAGTTTTAAATTTAGCGACGCATTTTGGTGCGTCGCAATATTGCGATGCATTGTTGCGTCGCAATATTGCGATGCATTGTTGCATCGCAGAGAGTCGCAATATTGCGACTCAATTGCGATAAATGGAGATTGCGACGGACATCTGAGCGACGCCGTCATTGTGTCACTAATGCATCGCAATAGCATGTTTAGCGATGCATTAGCGACGCATTTGGGCGTCGCAATATTTTTTTCTTGTAGTGGATTTTGCCTCCAAAAATTTATTGATTAAGAAAAAGTCTTATTAGGGAAATGTTCTAGAACATTTCCCTACGATTTTTGTGAAAATCATAGGGAAAGACTTTTTCAGAAAAATATTGACGGGTGGTTTTGCTTTTTTCTTGTAGTGGATTTTGCCTCCAAAAATTTATTGATTAAGAAAAAGTCTTATTAGGGAAATGTCTAGAACATTTCCCTACGATTTTTGTGAAAATCATAGGGAAAGACTTTTCAGAAAAATATTGATGGGTGGTTTTGCCTTCAAAAATTTGTTGATCAAGAAAAGTCTTTCCCTACGATTTTTTGAAAATCGTAGGGAAAGATGTAGAGCATTTTACTACGATTTTGATTTTTCATAAAGATATTGGCGGGTGATTTTGTTTCAAAAAAATTGTTGATCAAAGGTTTTTCCTTAGGAGGCCTTTCCCTACGATTTTGAGTTTTGTCGTAAAAAAAAAGTATTTTTAAAATAAAAAATAAAAAATTATATTTTATATTATAAATTTTTTAATGTAGAAAGATTTTTTTTGCCTACGGTTTTAAATTTGTAGGTGCGAACATCATAGACAAAGCTTACATTTCTTGTAGCGGGCATGGAAGCGGGTGTTGACGAGGGACGGATCATGTTCCTCCCATGCAAGCTGGCAGTGGCCTTGTTGATCATGGTGATCGAAACACTCATGTCGCCCTTGAGGAGTCGGCACCCCAGTTTGCCTGGCTCCAACAGGAGAATGGAAAGAATATTCTAAATTAGTTTATTATTATTATTATTTATTATTTTTGGGTTGGTAACAAGCATAATGGATTACACTCTCAAAAACAAAGTAGTGTGGTTATCAGTAACAGCCATGGGTTCTGTCCAGCGGTTTGGTTACCCACACCAAATGTTTCAGTGAATCAGTAGTGATTTTGGGATATTCTATTAGCAGTTGCGACCTCTCACATGGTCTCCATTACTTGTAATGAATCTATGTAGTCACAGTAGATAATTAGGTATTGTTCCCCGAATGTGCCATCTGTTTAGTGTTTGAACCCTTTTAATGTGATTAGATTATTCAAGAACAATTCCACTTGATATAATGAGTCTAAATTAAAATAAATAAATCCATTAAAATTTTGAAGAAAAAAAATCAGCTAATAAAAATAGAGAAAAAATAAAATTAAAAATATAAGGGCTTTCTAAATTGTTTATAAATTTATATACTTAAAATAAGCATCCACATCCAAAAGAACAAATGATCGATGGCAAAAGCATCAATACAACGCATCAGTAATTTGTAACACCATTTTTTTATATTAATTATAAATTATATGAATAATTTGTAAAATTAATTTAAAACTTTTTAATAATTCAAGAATATTGTGACTAACTTTAAGTCCTCACATTCAAACTTATTGCCCTCTTCACTTGCTTGAACTTAATTGGTAACAATCTAAAACTTTGTACAAAAAGATGAGATTGAAGGCATTATTTTAGGCTCTATAGCTTTATATATATCCAAAATCTATTTGATATGTAATCGATACGTTACTAAATACTTACCTCTATGAGTATTCAATCACTCTCCCGTGTAAGTGTTATCATTCTTAGCAACTTAAGGATCCAATTCTCATCAAAATCTAATCACAAATACTATGATTATTGTATGATCATCCTAAAATAGTTCTATGTTATCGTATGACCTAATCCATATTGGGCACTAGCTAGATCTGCTTGATGTCATTTGCAAATGAACCTCAATCTCACTCCAGGACTAGCTAGTTGGTATTATTTAGATTGTTTAGTCTTATTTGTATGTACTCAACATCTATTCAATGCAAAATTAATGTAAAACAAAATACATACCCTCACTAGTTTTCACACACACAGGACTATATTAATGTATATTTAGTCTTAAACTATTTGTGCAATGGAAAGATCTTGTACACTTATATAGGATTAAGAAATTTAAATAATAACTTCCAACTAGCCTTTTTGAAAAAGTTTATAAGTCATTATAGAGGTAAGTGTATACTTGTAATAGTTATGAACAAGACAGATCTTCAATACGTACACATACATATGATTAAAAAAACCTAAATAGCACCTTCTAGCTAGTATTTTTCAGATAATTTGTTACTTGCTATAAAATGGCTACTTTTTCATTTAACTATGATTTCAATCTAGCTAGCAAGGTTGATCATTAATAACATGTATGTATGATATAGCCCAAACTAGCATGTCTTTAATCCCACATTGACTATGCATTGAAGAGATTTGAATCCTTATATATACAGGACCTAGAAATCTAAATAATATCCTCTGGCTAGCTTTCTATATGCCTAGATCTAAGCTCTATCTACAGATAGAACCTATGTTTCCTTAATCTAGAGTCACCGCTCCAGATCCAAAATCTTGCAACCTAGTGGAACCTTCTGTAGACTAAAATTTCTAGAGAAGAATGAATTGTAAAGTTTGTATTTTAAGACTTCAAATGAAAGTCTAATGATTAGTGTATTGGTTTTTAAAGATGTAGCCTATTTGAGAGGAATTTCTAAACCTTGTCAATCAAGATCTACATGTACCTTTGCATCTAGTATTTTTACCATGCATTTCATATGATATGATTTGAAATTTATTTTTGAAGCTTGATATTGACTCCATCATATCTAAAAGCCTAGTTTTACTATTTATTAAATAGTCATAATAATAATTCTCAAAATTTAACTTATGGAAATTAATAGAAATTTTATGATTGAAAATAAATATTATGTTTCCTTGCATCAAGAAAAATTTCTAAAATATAGATCCACTTCATGCATCAAGCCATCCTTTATTTAAACATATTTCTATTATACCTACTATCTCGCTTAAAAAAGCTATCCAAAATGAAATTTTTGGATATTTGGATTTTATATAAATACTGATGCGGCTGATCCAACGCTATTAGAGAATCGTGAAGGAAGGGAACTGACGGAGTCCATCCACGGCATTGCTCTCGTCATACCGAAGAAAGAGAATAAGAGGGACAAAAGGTTACGTTATATGCGTGGGTTCCCTAAGGGCCACCTTGCGTCTTATTAATATCCGGGTCAATGGGTTGGAGCCTTTAATGGTACAGAAATGGTCATAATGGCTTGAAGAGCATTTATTCTTGACCCCTGAGCCTCAAGAGCCCGCTTTAGCCTCCAAGGGCCCTTCGGCCACTGTATATCTCTCACACAAGGGCATTTATGGCCTCATAAAGCCACGTACACCCGATTACTCTAAAGCATTTATTATCTTATTAAAGGCATTTATGGCTGTCACGTTGCTCTTCTCCAACCACCGAACCCAACCTCCGAGACCTCCAAGGCTGACACCTCAAAGGTCGAGATCTCTAAGGCCAACACAAGGTCGACACCTCCAAGGCCAACGTGCACCCAATTCCTCCAAGGCA
Source organism: Calamus simplicifolius (assembly GCA_900491605.1). NCBI lineage: Eukaryota > Viridiplantae > Streptophyta > Magnoliopsida > Arecales > Arecaceae > Calamus > Calamus simplicifolius. Next base: position 727,080 of record UESW01004884.1, on the reverse strand, counting down.
TTTATTGCCTTACTCTCTCCCTATATAAAGGCATTTATGGCTGCCACGTTGCTCCTCTCGGTCTCAACTCTCGCTTGGCCTCGGACTTGCAGCTGCCAAGCTCCCTCCGGCCGTGAACAGTGCCATGCAAGTGAACAGAGCCTCGTACGTGAACAGTGTCATGCAAGTGTTCACCATCGGTCTTTTCTGAAACTCATCAGAGAGCATGAATGGTGCCACACAAGTACTCTATAATCAATGTTCTACGATGGACAGTTGGCTTCAACTCAACATCATCCTTCTCCCCCGACTGTACCTTGGGACCCACACGACTAACTTTATCACCCATCACTGTCGGCATAGGACAACCAAAAAGGTGACGTAGGGGATATGTTTAGCAAGCACCGTAGCGATCGGCCATGCCCTGCGACCACCTACTCTGACAGGACATGGCCTGCAGCTCGACACGTCACATGGAGGTAAGCTCCACTGTGCTGCCATCAATTAATGTTCTAACAAGTGATCACGCCCCAAGCCCACGGACTCCAGGCATCTATAAAAAGGGTAAGAGGGACCCCGACCAGGTAACACACTCATAACGCTCCTAAACGTTCACAGAGAGAGCTCTTCTCGGAGCCTCTCTCTCTCTTCTCTTTCGAGCTTCCTCAAGCTCACGGCTATTGCCCAGAGCGCTGACTTGAGCGTCGGAGGGTCCCCGCCGGAATTTCCGGCCCCTGGAACTTATTTGCAGGCCCGCAGGCGCAAGGATCTTGCCGGAGGACCCCGGGCTCGCTGGAGGAGGCGACCGGATGCTCGAGGCCAGCGATTTGGCATCAACAGATTGGCGCGCCAGGAAAGGGGGACACGCTAAAGGAAAGAAAGCTCTGTCTCCTTGAGCTATAAGTCTCCGTCCCCTCTAAGATAGCTCTGGTGGTGATGCGCATGCCGAAGGTTCTCACCAATCGTGCTGGGGGGCATCCACATCGCACTAGGCAGCAAAAGACCACCCTCTCTGCTCCTTCACCACCAACCTCAGCTGCTCTAATTAACCAGCTGGTCATCTTCAATCAACAAGTTCAAGCCTTGAATGCAGCAGTTCATGAACTGCAGAAGCAACATGGCCACTCAGCAGCAGCCCAAGCCTCTCGCATCGCTCATGATAGCTGCACATGTTAGTCAACGATCCATCCGCAGAAAATCTCTTCGAGGAGAAGCTATCACCATCATGCGTCATCTAAGCACCTGGAAGAACAACATCGGCGACTGGAAGAGCTCACTCAAAGGCCCAACAATCAGCCAGAGGTGGACTGTGACATTGGTAGCAAAGTAATTTCCAAAAGGGATGAACTTGAGACATTATCCATCACCTCAAGCATTTATGGGCATTTTACTTTCTGATGGAAGTAAGCTGAGAGGTGTTGTTGCAATTAATGCAAGAAGGAAGATGAGGACAAAAGGCTTTGACTGTGGACTTCAAATTTTCTCTCCCTCCTTCTCTCTGTTACACCCAAAAGCCAAACCGAGCCCATGACCTTTTACGGATTTCGTTCTAGCTACTCTCAAGCTCCAGCACCGAGGGCAATCAATCTCTTCAAAGAAAGAGCTAGGCAAAGGGCCTCTCAGCAACTCCGTCGGCCTTTTTACTCCACTGATATCAACTCTCAGCAAAGTCCTCGATGGATTCTCCCATCCACTTATCTTCAACGACAGCCAACTGTCGAAGCTTTCATCAACGGCTTCCAGCTTTGTCCTGGTTTCTAGCTTCTTCCCGGCCACAGACATCTCGTCCTGGCCTCCAATGCGAGGGAAGGCCCAAGTAAGGGCAACGATACCTCCAATCCAACTAACAGGATTCCCTGGGGGCAGGTCACCAGCGGACGAAAGTGCTCAAACCCACAAAAGGAAAACATGGGAGTTACAAGAGCTAAGTACATTGCACTTAAGACAGTTTTCTTTCATTAATATTTAAAAATGTCATGCAGGGAAGATCTACCTTGCATCAACATCCAAGGCCAACCTCGCTTTGGCATCCAAAAAGCCCTGGGCCAGCCAGGCATGAAGCCCAGTGTACCACTGGCAGAGCGATGTACCATCGGCTCTCAACAACTAAAGCCCAACCCCGGTCGGCACAAAAGCCCTGGGCCAGCCAGGCACGAAGCCCAGTGTACCACTGGTAGAGCGATGTACCATCGGCTCTCAACAACTAAAGCCCGACCCCGGTCGGCACAAAAAGCCCTGGGTCAGCCAGGTATGAAGCCCAGTGTACCACTGGCAGAGCGATGTACCATCGGCTCTCAACAACTAAAGCCCGACCCCGGTCGGCACGAAAAGCCCTGGGCCAGCTAGGCATGAAGCTCAGTGTACCACTGGCAGAGCGATGTACCATCGGCTCTCAACAACTAAAGCCCGACCCCGATCGGCATAAAAAACCTGGGCCAGCCAGGCACGAAGCCCAGTGTACCACTGGCAAAGCGATGTACCATCGGCTCTCAACAACTAAAGCTCGACCCCGATCGACACAAAAAGCCTTGGGCCAGCCAGGCATGAAGCCCAGTGTACCACTGGCAGAGCGATGTGCCATCGGCTCTCAACAACTAAAGCCCAACCCCGGTCGGCACGAAAAGCCCTGGGCCAGCTAGGCATGAAGCTCAGTGTACCACTGGCAAAGCGATGTACCATCGGCTCTCAACAACTAAAGCCCGACCCCGATCGGCATAAAAAACCCTGGGCCAGCCAGGCACGAAGCCCAGTGTACCACTGGTAGAGTGATGTACCATCGGCTCTCAACAACTAAAGCCCGACCCTGGTCGGCACAAAAAGCCCTGGGCCAGCCAGGCATGAAGCCCAATGTACCACTGGCAGAGCGATGTACCATCGGCTCTCAACAACTAAAGCCCGACCTCGGTCGGCACGAAAAGCCCTGGGCCAGCCAGGCATGAAGCCCAGTGTACCACTGGCAGAGCGATGTACCATCGGCTCTCAACAACTAAAGCCCGACCCCGGTCAGCACGAAAAGCCCTAGGCCAGCCAGGCATGAAGCCCAGTGTACCACTGGCAGAGCGATGTGCCATCGGCTCTCAACAACTAAAGCCCGACCCCGGTCGGCACGAAAAGCCCTGGGCCAGCTAGGCATGAAGCTCAGTGTACCACTGGCAGAGCGATGTACCATCGGCTCTCAACAACTAAAGCCCGACCCCGATCGGCATAAAAAACCCTGGGCCAGCCAGGCACGAAGCCCAGTGTACCACTGGCAAAGTGATGTACCATCGGCTCTCAACAACTAAAGCTCGACCCCGGTCGACACAAAAAGCCTTGGGCCAGCCAGGCATGAAGCCCAGTGTACCACTAGTAGAGCGATGTACCATCGGCTCTCAACAAATAAAGCCCGACCCCGGTCGGCACAAAAAGCCCTGGGCTAGCCAGGCACGAAGCCCAGTATACCACTGGCAGAGCGATGTACCATCGGCTCTCAACAACTAAAGCCCGACCCCGGTTGGCACAAAAAGCCCTGGGCTAGCCAGGCACGAAGCCCAGTATACCACTGGCAGAGCGATGTACCATCGGCTCTCAACAACTAAAGCCTGACCCCGGTCGGCACAAAAAGCCCTGGGCCAGCCAGGCATGAAGCCCAGTGTACCACTGGCAGAGCGATGTACCATCGGCTCTCAATAACTAAAGCCCGACCCCGGTCGGTACGAAAAGCCCTAGGCCAGCCAGGCATGAAGCCCAGTGTACCACTGGCAGAGCGATGTGCCATCGGCTCTCAACAACTAAAGCCCGACCCCGGTCGGCACGAAAAGCCCTAGGCCAGCTAGGCATGAAGCTCAGTGTACCACTGGCAGAGCGATGTACCATCGGCTCTCAACAACTAAAGCCCGACCTCGGTCAGCACGAAAAGCCCTGGGCCAGCTAGGCATGAAGCCTAGTGTACCACTGGCAGAGCGATGTACCATCAGCTCTCAACAACTAAAGCCCGACTCCGGTCGGCACAAAAAACCCTGGGCCAGCCAGGCACGAAGCCCAGTGTACCACTGGCAAAGCGATGTACCATCGGCTCTCAACAACTAAAGCCCGACCCCGGTCGGCACAAAAAGCCTTGGGCCAGCCAGGCATGAAGCTCAGTGTACCACTAGCAGAGCGATGTACCATCGGCTCTCAACAAATAAAGCCCGACCCTGGTCGGCACAAAAAGTCCTGGGCTAGCCAGGCACGAAGCCCAGTATACCACTGGCAGAGCGATGTACCATCGGCTCTCAACAACTAAAGCCCGACCCCGGTCGGCACAAAAAGCCCTGGGCCATCCAGGCATGAAGCCCAGTGTACCACTGGCAGAGCGATGTACCATCGGCTCTCAACAACTAAAGCCCGACCCCGGTCGGCATAAAAAGCCCTGGGCCAGCCAGGCACGAAGCCCAGTGTACCACTGGCAGAGCGATGTACCATCGGCTCTCAACAACTAAAGCCCAACCCCGATCGGCACAAAAAGCCCTAGGCCGGCCAGGCATGAAGCCCAGTGTACCACTGGCAGAGCGATGTATCATCGGCTCTCAACAACTAAAGCCCGACCCCGGTCGGTACAAAAAGCCCGGGTCCAGCAGGGAAGGCCTCGGCCGGCCCCAAGCACCAGCACCATAAGCTCGGGTACCACTGGCAGAGTGACGAACCATCGGCTCTCAACAACAAGCCTGACTCGGCCGGCACTCAAAGCCCAATGAACAATCGACACTCAAGCCTGAGACCAGCTCGGCATCAAAAGCCAAAAACTGACTCCAACGTCGATATCAAATACACAGAGGCAATTTATTGCAGCACCCGCGGCTTTATTTCTGCTTCGGCCATCTTATTTTAACCTCAACGGTCTTATTACAGCCTTAGCGGCTTGATCTCTGCCTCCGCGGCATTATTGCAGCCTCAACGGCTCCCTCTGTCTCAGGAGCATCATTGCGGCTTCATTGGCTCTTTGCCTCAGCAGCATGTGGATGGGGACCCACATCCAAACTTCATGTCAAAAGTTAAAGGCCTAAAGTCAGATGAGGATCAGCCAATTGGGAGGTCATGCCCCTTTCGCCTTGCTGGGATGGGCCCGCTTTGTCTCAGGGGCATCTGATGTGGTTGATCCAATGCTATTAGAGAATCATGAAGGAAGGGAACTGACGGAGCCCCCGTCGGCCTAAGCTCCCAACGTCCATCCACGGCATTGCTTTAAGAAAGAGAATAAGAGGGAGAAAGGGTCACTTTATATGCGTGGGTTCCCCAAGGGCCACCTTGCGTCTCATTAATGTCCGGTCGGGTCAATGGGCTAGAGCCTTTAATGGTGTAGAAATGGTCATAATGGCTTGAAGAGCATTTATTCTCGACCCCGATGGCCGACCTTCGGAGCCCGCTTTAGCCTACAAGGTGCCCTTTGGCCACGGTATATCTCTCACACCAAGGCATTTATGGCCTCATAAAGCCACGTACACCCGATTACTCTAAAGCATTTATTGTCTTATTAAAAGCATTTATGGCTACCACGTTGCTCTCCTCCGACTACCGAACCCAACCTCCAAGGTCGAGACCTCCAAGGCCGAGACCTCCAAGGCCAACACCTCCAAGGCCGAGACCTCTGAGGCCGACACCTCAAAGGCCGACACCTCCAAAGATGACACCTCAAAGACCGAGACCTCCAAGGCCGACACCTCCAAGGCATTTATTGCCTTACTCTCTCCCTATATGAAGGCATTTATGGCTGCCACGTTGCTCCTCTCGGTCTCATCTCTTGGCCTCGGACCTGCAGCTGCCAAGCTCCCTTCGATCGTGAACAGTGTCATGCAAGTGAACAGAGCCTCGTACATGAACAGTGCCATGCAAGTGTTCACCATCGGTCTTTTCTGAAACTCATCAGAGAGCATGAATGGTGCCACACAAGCACTCTATAATCAATGTTCTACGAGGGACAGTTGGCTTCAACTCAACATCATCCTTCTCCCCCAACGGCTGTACCTTGGGACCCACACGACTAACTTTATTACCCATCACTGTCCGCATAGGACAACCAAAAAGGTGACGTAGGGGACATGTTTGGCAAGCGCCGTAGCGATCGGCCATGCCCTGTGACCACCTACTCTGACAGAACACGGCCTGCAGCTCGACACGTCATATGGAGGTAAGCTCCACTGTGTTGCCATCAATTAATGTTCTGACAAGTGATCACGCCCCAAGCCCACGGACTCCAGGCATCTATAAAAAGGGTAAGAGGGACCCCGACCAGGTAACACACTCATAACGCTCCTAAACGTTCACAGAGAGAGCTCTTCTCGGAGCCTCTCTCTCTTTCTCTTTCGAGCTTCCTCAAGCTCACGGCTGTTGCCCAGAGCACTGACTTGAGCGTCGAAGGGTCCCCGCCGAAATTTTCGGCCCTCGGGACTTGTTTGCAGGCCCGCAGGCACAAGGAGCTCGCCGGAGGACCCCGGGCTCGCTGGAGGAGGCGACCGGATGCTCGAGGCCGGCGATTTGGCGTCAACAAATACTAAAGATCTCTTCTTGGTGCGCAACCATATTGGAACTAAATGCATGCTAATATGGCTCTCATATACTCTTATTATTTAATTCCTAGTATTTTCACCTGGCTTAGAAATCAAGTTCAATCAAATATAATCATAAACACTATAACTACTTTATAATCAACTCGAAAAAAGCTTATCTATAATATTTCTTGCTCAACATGGATTATAGACCGTGCTTACTCTGTTAGCATTTGCTATATACTAGGGTCTTACACGGAAATGCTAAGTAAATGTGTTATTTTTATTCTTGGGTTTTATATCGATGCTCGGAGTTCAAGTTCAATCAATTCCAAACATAGACACTCTAACTAGCTTTTGGACAAGTCCAAAAGAGCTCATTTATAGTGTTTTTTAATTCAGATGCATTATAGATTAGGCTCGCTTTGATAGCGTTTACTATAACCTGGGGCTCGATAATAAACTCGGTTCTAGGCCATGATTGCATCTAAAGGACTGAATAAATTATGTGCTTATATGGCAATACTTAACTTCCTCATAAATATTATTGCTGCCATAACAAGTAGCAAGGAATGCTAAAGAGATCTTATTTTCCACATCCAAAGGTACTTTCCCCTAAGTCAATCACATTTCTTACATTTGCATTTTCTACTTCAAACTTGCCCCATCCTCCCCATATATTGGGCAATCCATTACATCCATCATGGCTTACTCTTAACTTCATTTGAAGCTTTGAGCATATATCTCCATCAAATTGTTCCATGGCATCTGCCATTAATTAGAATCTTTGCACCAATAATCTCCATATTGTCTTCAAAATGTGATAATAGGTTTGTCTCTAGCATGAATGATGCATTTGTTGAAATATTCACATGTTCAACAAAATATTTGACTTAGATCTAGCATTAATGCATGCCTTCACCATGGTTTAGAATATAGTTGATAGTTTGATGGCCCAACTAGTAGATCAATGATTGAAACGTATGAATAATTAAAATTAAAAAAACATGATCTACAATGATAAATAAAGATCACTTCTTGATACAATTTAACTAATTTAATAATTTTAAATTTTAAATACTTAAAATTAGGTTACATAAACTAATAGAATATAATATCTGCACTAATACTTGAAATTAACCTTCAATTTCTATAAAAAAAAAATAACATAAGCTCAGTAATATGATAGAAGCATAACAAAGATAAAAAATTATTCATAAAATTCATACCTACAAGGTTACGAAAGTAATGTTTTGAGGTTAGAGAGATGAGGGATAGAAAGAAAGATTTAAGAGTAAAACTCAAAAAAGCACTTAAAAGGTAACACTAATATTTAAGTTATATTGGTTAAAAAGTAATTTCAAGATATATGAAAAAATCCATTTTGGTTTCACTAGTTCACATAGGGTCACTGGATCATTAAAAAAAAATGACCAATTTATTCATTTTTTATCAAGTCAATGATATAAATGGGCCAATGGAAGAACCAATCCAACCAGGAGTCCGATTCAACGAACATACCATCCAATCCAAACTGGTTTGGATAACTACGTTCCAAAGGCATCACCATATATCACTTCCGAGGCTATCACCGCGATCTGCCTGCTCCTCATCAATGTCTGCAACTCTTTTCTTTGCCTTACCAGTAGATCCCTTTCATTTGCGAGTGTCAACAGCTCTTTGAGAGGATCTCTTCTCTCCAACTACAAAATTTTTTTCACAAAAGTTTTCTTAACCTTCCTTAGCTCGATCTTCATTGTTTGCTCCACTTGCAACTCAAACCTCACTTTTGTCGCCAACTCTGGCTTGTTTGCACTGCTTCGTTCAGTATTAAAATTATTTATCTCCTCTCCTGGAGCACATGATCATCCCCTGCAACTCCTGGCTTAGTAAACTCTTCGCTATTTGCCTTTGCACCAACAGGAGTCACTTGTCAGGATTGAATGCCATGACTCTCTTCGAGAATCATGTTAATATGAGAGTAGATGGTTATCCTCAACCGGAGTCCAGTCTCCACAATGATTGGTATCCCCTGCTTCATGGTATCGACCTCTTCATGGTATCCCCTGCCTCGTCAACCTCAACATCGATGACTGTTGGTTAAGACGAGGGTAGCAGGGGAACAACGTCTATGTTATGTTAAACATAAACTTCCACGTGTCAAAAGTATGCTTGACACTTGACAGGATCCTTACACAGGTGACTGTGTAATATCTTGCAATAGATGATCCTATTTTATTGCAATCGTTTGCGAATAATTTCAACGCCATCCACTAATTAATAAGTGATAACGATAGCTCCTTAAATGTTAAACGCGGTGGAAGGGAATTGAGGAATCTCTTTAAATAGAGATCACTTCTAAGTCTTTTGAGAACACAATGTTATCGAAAGAAAAATCAGAAAGAAGCGGAGGTATTAGGTCCTTGATCAAGAGCATATCCTGAGGGTATACACTATCAAAGTACGATAGCTCATTGATTGGAAGCACTCAAATCAAGATCCCGAGAGGTCCTCAAGCGGTAGATCAAGATCCCAAAAGGTAGATCTGCAGCTGATTCAGATCAAAGGGAAGATCAAGATTCACCAAGAGGAAGATCGAGATCCATCGAGAGGAAGATCGAGATCCTGATTCAGATCTTCTAGAGGTAGATCGAAAGCAATGGCTGGAGGTAATACAAAGATCCTACCTATTAATTCTATACATATTGTGTAGATTGTTAATAGACCTTTAACAGTTGGTATCAGAGCATTATACCTCTGCTTTATTGTGAGCATTTCAGATTTGATTATTTTATTGTTCGTAGGTTTTTTTTGTCTCTATTTCTCTCACATAGGGATAATCCAAGGGGAGGCTACTGGTAGTACCCTGGATTATTTGATCCAACGAATATGTGGTAGGGATATTAGGGACACACAAAAGGGAGGCTACTGGTAGTAGGTGCATTTTACCCAATTACCTACATATCGGGAGAGTTAATAGATTGCTATAAAGTTTGTTTTAGAGTGGTTACTCTTCGGTTTTTTCTCTTTTAATCCTATATTTATGGTTTCGATTTTTGCTTCTCGTTCTTCATTTCGATTTATTGTTTCGAAATTTTGAGCCGAATTTATAGCTTGATATTAGAAAATGTTTCTGAATTTTAAGCCGAATTTATAGCTTGATATTAGAAAACGTTGCCGGTTCATAAACGTATTCCGTGCGTTTTCGGTTTTGTCGCTCATGGATTTTTCTTGGGCTCTCTCTGGCAATTAAAAAAAAAAAGGCTTGCGGAGATCTCAAGTTCAAATATACAGTGGAGGTTTTTCCTCTGTTGTTCCGTTTTTTCTTGGCCATCTGGATTTTCTTCAGTCAGGTATCGGTTTTTGCTCATGAGCGGAGCGGTAACGTAAGAGAAAAAAGTGGCTTCCATAACCACATGCGGTGACCTATTAAAGAGATAAAAAGTGGTTTCGATTTTCTCGCCTATGGGTCCTTCGGTTTTCTGGATTTAAAATCAAATTGATTGGTTTAATTTTAAATGCATCATATTATCTGTTTAATATTAATCATGTGATATGATTGGTTTTATCATTTGTTTCTTAAGTTTAAATTTTTGTATTAAAATACGCCTCCTGAGTCTCTATGCCTACGGTGTTTTGCATAGACTGGCCCAAGGGAATAATGAGCTACGGCCGGACGTGTTTTAATTAACAAAATTTTTCTTAAGATGATAATTTTAAAATTCATTAAATAGATAATTGAAATGTTGTCTCTGTTTTGCATACTAGATTTATTCTATGCATGAATTTGGTGGTAGTGTGAAAATCACAGTGCAAATCCTTTCAAGGTCTGATTGGTCAATTGGTGTCTAGAAAAGTAAAGAGATTGTGGTTACTTAATTGGTTCCGTTGACTGACCTAAGGAAAGCAACGGGGGGACCCCACTTCTCTTTCACTGGCCTGGCCAATTTGATTAACTCAGATCTTGATTTGGAAATGTTACGTTGATTAAGATCACTACCTAATAATCATGCTAAATTGGTTAATCTATATGCATATAATGGAATTAATGTCATGTGATCAATATGATTTTGATTAATTGAGGAGTAGCCACAGCATCTTTGATTAATCAAAATTATATATTGAGTTGCAAAGATCACATAAGGTTAGATGACATTAATTGTGACTAATTATATTAATGTAATGAATCTTATCCCACAGGAATTTTTATTGCACTAATATAATTAATTAGGATGCGATAACAAATTATTTTCTTAATTACCCACAGGAATTAAGAAAGGAATATAATTTGTTAGTCACATCATTAAGTTAATGAGTCTATTTGAGTATAATAACTTAGCCCACAGGTAGTTATTGTATGTTATTGATTCATGTTATTGCATGTTTACATTGGTAAACATGACATCAAGTTATATGCCTCAAATTCAATTACATGAACATGATTTTTTTTTATGCAGCTATTTTGCCTGTTAATATTTCTGATATGAAATGTGACATTCCCGATTTAAGTGGTGATAATTATAAATTATGGAAGGAGAGAATTCTTCTTCAATTAGGGTGCATGGATATTGACTATGCTATCAGGAAGGATGAACCACATTCAGTTACATCTACTAGCACTCAGGCTGAGATTGCTGCGTATGAACGATGGGAACGGTCCAATCGCCTCAGTATGATGTTCATACGTACTAAATTTCTGCTAGTATACGTGGTTCAATTCCTGAGTGCAAAAATGTCAAGGAACTTCTGAAGGCTATTGATGCACAATTTGAGTCTTCAGATAAGGCATGGCTAGCACCCTAATGACAAAATTATCATCAATGAAGCTCACTACGGTTGGAGGTGTGCGTGAGCACATCATGAAGATGAGGGACATTGCGGCTCAGTTGAAATCCCTAGAGGTTGAGATGTCAGAATCTTTCTTGGTGCACTTTATTTTGAGCTCACTCCCACAGCAGTATAGTCCCTTCAAAATATCTTACAATACACATAAGGACAAATGGTCAATTAATGAACTTCTGACCATGTGTGTTCAAGAGGAAGGGAGGCTGATTTTAGAAATGGGAGAAAGTGCACATTTAGTCACTCAGAGAAAGACTAAAGCTCCCAAAGCCAAACGCAAAGGAAAGGGTAAAGTATCCATCCATACAGAAGACAAGAAGGAGTCCAAGTGCTTCTTTTGCAAGAAGAAAGGGCATATAAAGAAAGATTGTCTCAAATTCAAAGCTTGGCTTGACAAGAAAGGTACTCTAACCTCATTCGTATGTCATGAATCCAATTTGGTTATATGTCATAACACATGGTGGATTGATTCTGGTTCTACAATCCATGTTTCAAATACCTTGCAGGGTTTTCTAAATCAAAGGAAACCATTGGGAAGTGAACAAAGCATCTATTCAGGAAACAAGATGGGTTCACATGTGGAAGCAATTGGAACGTGCAGACTTATTTTACATTCTGGTTTTGTTTTGGATTTGGAAAAGACATTTTATATTCCAAGTTTCTCTAGAAATTTGATTTTCAGTGTCAAGGCTTGTACCAGCAGGATACTCCTTTAATTTTAATAAAAGCTCTGTTGATTTATTTTATAAATCTAAGCTTATTGGGAATGGTACATTGTCAGACAATCTTTTCCAAATTAATTTGAAAAATAATACCACCTATAATGTGATGCACGCCCAAACTGGTATGAAAAGATGTGTTATAAATGAGAATTCCTCTATTTTGTGGCATCGGAGATTAGGTCATATCTCCATTGAGAGAATTAAAAGATTAGTAAAAGATGGAGTACTTGATACTCTTGATTTTACTGATTTTGACACTTGTGTGGACTGCATAAAGGGAAAGCAAACCAACAAGTCCAAGAAAGATGCCAAGAGAAGTTCGGAAATACTGGAGATCATACATACGGATATCTGTAGCCCAGATATGGATTCGTATGGTCAGAGATACTTCATCTCATTTATTGATGACTATTCACGATATATGTATCTCTACCTACTTCATAATAAGAACGAAGCATTAGATGCCTTTAAGGTATTTAAGGCAGAAGTAGAGAAACAATGCGGCAAGCAAATTAAAATCGTGAGGTCAGATAGAGGTGGAGAATATTATGGTAGATACACTGAGAATGGACAAGCACCTGGTCCGTTTGCTCGGTTTCTTGAAGAAAATGGAATTGTTGCACAATACACCATGCCAGGGTCTCCTGACCAAAACGGTGTAGCTGAAAGGAGAAACCGGACATTATTGGACATGGTAAGGAGCATGATTGTCAGCTCTAACTTACCTAAATCCTTGTGGACTGAAGCTCTTAAAACTGCTGCGTATATATTGAATCGGGTTCCAACCAAGGCTGTTTCCAAAACGCCATTTGAGTTATTTAAAGGTTGGAAACCAAGTCTGCAACATATACGTGTTTGGGGATGCCCATCTGAAGTAAGAGTCTATAATCCACAAGAAAAGAAACTAGACCCAAGGACTATTAGTGGATACTTTATTGGATATGCTGAGAAGTCCAAGGGTTATAGATTTTATTGTCCATCTCACAGCACTAGGATTGTGGAATCAAGAAATGCAAAATTTCTTGAGAATGACTTGATCAGTGGGAGTGATCAATCTCAGTATTTGGCTTCTTCTGAGAAAGATCATTCAGTTATTCCAGCTTCCACTTCAAGTGAGGGATTGGTTGTTATTTATAGCACTCCTCAAACTCAATTAAGTGCCCAACAACCAGTCATTGAGATTTCACAAGCTGATGGTAATCTAGAATGTTGTTCATCAACAATCAGTTGTGCAAGATACTCCTCAAGAGGTCATTGACACAACATTAAGAAGATCAACTAGAATAAAGAAATCAGCAATTCCTAGTGATTATGTTGTGTATCTACATGAATCTGACTATAACATTGGAGCCGAAAATGATCCTGAAACGTTTTCACAAGCCATGAGTTCTAAGGAATCAAACTTGTGGTTCAATGCCATGAAGGACGAGATGGAATCTATGGCATCTAATCGAGTCTGGGATCTTGTTGAGTTGCCTGATGGTGTAAAAGCCATTGGATGTAGATGGATCTTCAAAATAAAGAAAGACTCACAAGGCAACATTGAGAGATATAAAGCAAGACTCGTTGCCAAAGGATTCACTCAGAGGGAAGGAATCGACTACACGGAGACATTTTCTCCTGTATCCAAGAAAGACTCTCTCCGAATAATTATGGCATTGGTAGCTCATTTTGATTTTGAGTTACATCAAATGGATGTGAAGACCGCATTCCTTAATGGAGATCTAGAGGAAGAGGTTTACATGAAACAGCCTGAAGGATTTTCCTCTGGTGATGGTGAGCATTTGGTTTGCAAGCTTAAGAAATCCATATATGGATTGAAACAAGCCTCACGTCAGTGGTATTTAAAATTTCATGATGTGATCTCTTCCTTTGGTTTTGAAGAGAACATCATGGATCAATGTATATACCAGAAGGTTAGTGGGAGCAAAATTTGTTTCTTGGTCCTATATGTGGATGACATTCTACTTGCAACCAATGATAAAGGGTTGCTATATGAGGTGAAACAATTTCTCTCCAAAAATTTTGATATGAAAGATATGAGTGAGGCATCTTATGTCATTGGCATTAAGATCCATAGAGAAAGATCTCGAGGCATTTTGGGATTGTCTCAAGAAACTTATATCAATAAAGTCTTGGAGAGATTTCAGATGAAAAATTGTTCACCAAGTGTTGCACCTATAGTGAAGGGTGACAAGTTCGCTTTGAACCAGTGCCCTAAAAATGAACTTGAACGGGAACAGATGCACAACATTCCATATGCTTCAGCTGTTGGAAGCCTAATGTATGCTCAGGTTTGCACAAGACCTGACATTGCATTTGCAGTAGGAATGTTGGGAAGATATCAGAGTAATCCAGGTTTAGACCACTGGAGAGCTGCTAAAAAGGTCATGAGGTATCTTCAAGGGACCAAGGACTACATGCTCATGTATAGACAAACTGATCATTTGGAGATAGAGGGCTACTCAGATTCGGACTTTGCTGGCTGCGTTGATTCTCGGAAATCAACATCAGGATTTATATTTATGTTAGCTGGTGGAGCCATATCATGGAGGAGTGCAAAGCAGACTTTGACTGCTACCTCTACTATGGAAGCGGAGTTCGTTGCTTGTTTTGAGGCTACATCGCAAGGTGTATGGTTGAAGAGTTTCATCTCAGGGCTTAGAATGTTGACTCTATTACTAGGCCAATTAAACTGTACTGTGACAATTCAGCTGCTGTATTTTTGGCTAAAAACCATAAGAGTGGTAGTCGAAGTAAACATATCGACATTAAGTATTTAGCCATAAGAGAACGTGTTAAAGAAAACAAAGTGGTCATAGAACACGTTAGCACTGAATTGATGATAGCTGATCCTTTGACTAAAGGCATGCCAATTAAGAATTTTAAGGATCATGTGATAAGAATGGGAGTTGGTTCCATGATATAATTGTATGGATAACAATTTGTACAAAGAAACTCTTATTTCAATTATTTGTTTATTTCTCATTCAGGTGTACACGTTATTTGACTTTGAGAAATGACAAACTTTTCTTTTGGACTCTGAATAAACATATGGTTTATTCATTATGTTATGTTGTCACATTTGGAATAGTGGTAAAGAAATTGAATGCATTGTAATACATAGAAGATAATACTCAATTATAGAGGACCTATCGCTATGATTCATGTATTTAGTTTCTTGTTCAGTGTTGATAAAATATACGGACCAAGTGGGAGAATGTAATATCCCCAATAGATGGTCCTTTGCAATAGATGGTCCTATTTTATTGCGATCGTTTGCGAATAATTCAATGCCATCCACTAATTAATAAGTGATAACGATAACTCCTTAAATGTTAAACGCATGCTTTGATGGGAGCAGGCAGTGGAAGGGAATTAAGGAATCTTTTTAAATAGAGATCCCTTCTAAGTTTTTTGAGAACACAATGTTATCGAAAGAAAAACCAGAAAGAAGCAGAGGTATTGGGTCCCTGATCAAGAGCATATCCTGAGGGCATACACCATCAGAGTGCGATAGCTCATTGATTGGAAGCACTCAAATCAAGATCCCGAGAGGTCCCCAAGCGATAGATCAAGATCTCAAAAGGTAGATCTGTAGCTGATTCAGATCAAAGGGAAGATCAAGATTCACCAAGAGGAAGATCGAGATCCATCGAGAGGAAGATCGAGATCCTGATTCAGATCTTCTAGAGGTAGATCGAAAGCAATGGCTGAAGGTAATACAAAGATCCTATCTATTAATTCTATACATATTGTGTAGATTGTTAATAGACCTCTAATAGACTGCACGTGCAAATCGTATGACAAACATCTGACATGCGACCTTATGGTTAAATTATCGAGTAGTTTTTTAAACTGATGCCTTTTGGCACCAGTTTTAGAAGAAGGGATGGGAACGAAAGTTATTGTAAAAATGATGTTAAAGTGAAAAATGTCATTTCAAATGGCGTCTTTCACTTCCACATCATCCCCTAGCTCTGCCCCATCAACGGGGCTGCTGACGGGTCATGTAGAAATTGTGATTTCAAAGCAGAAATCGTCACTTGAAGCTACTTGAAGTGGCGATTTCAGTCATGAAATTATCACTTTAAGTAGTGATTTCTTATCCATTGAAATCGCCACTTGAAGTGGCGATTTTCTCAGTTACCCCCCATAGCCCGACAGTGAGCTGCGGGTCTCGGTTTGTTCCTTCAGCCTTCTACTTTCGGCTGAAAAATGCTAATCTTGAGTATGACCCATTTACCATTTACTGCAGCTGGTGTGGCATTGCATCACTAATGATGGCTATGAGAACGCTCAATTAGCACCTAATCTTCTGAATGAAACTAATTATGCATGCCTAAGCAGTTTCAATTGCATGTCTTCAGTTGCATATGCATAGCAAAGAACATCATACTTGATTAATATAATAGCAAATCTGCATGTATTTGTTCCTAATATATGTGAAGGTGACATCTTCAATCCATTACTTTCATGTATGTAAACTAAAATCTTGATAGTTAAACAAATTTCACAAATATATGCTTATGAGATCCTTCAGTCATCCAGATACCACTCTAGTTCTGATATATAGAAGGCCACGGCAATTTGTAAAAACTTAAGTATACTTCCTTCTCCTGATGCTTTGGTTAAGTTTATGATAATTGAGATTCTTAGGTAATGGAATACTTCTGAACCATTGCAAATCATTGGCATGGATATGCATGTTCTTTATCTGATTTTGCAAGATCTTTGACTCCCAACCTATTAAACGATGAGGATGTGCATCTTTTAAGATTATTGAAATCACTTCCTTTGAGAAGTAATAATAGTTATATGCATGTATCTTTCTACGTCAACTCACGAAATTCAACCGAAACTTAATCGAAACTCAACCGAAACTTGATCGAAACTCAACCAAAACTGTACCAAAACTCAACCGAAACTCATGTCATCCAAATTTATATCATCTCACAAGCATCAAATATCATCGCATCAGCAGAATAACGCATACTCATAAAAATTAAAAATATATCTGATCCACAAAAAAAAAAGATTTTTTATAATATTTGGTTTCAGTACAACAACCTAGGCAACCTAGGTTCCACATCCCCATATAGGAGGTCGGCAAATACATCCAGTCCGTTGCCTATAGGTCGCCATCGGTGGAGGGCTCTCATCACTCACTTGAGATACCCCCTCCTGCGTGGGGATCGTGGTAGGATGGGAAACATCGGGCATATCAGCGTCCCAATACGACCGGGTGACATCCTCATCGATCTCGATGATATCCGCATCAGCAATGTCATCAATGCGACGTGCAGTGTGATCTCGACTAGCAGATGTACCCTCCCTGGCATTCCTCCTCTGTGAATACTCATGTGCTAATAGCGACCGCATGCAAGAAGGCGATGATGTATGACGAAATGTCTTCATTGTCAGATCAAGATCAGCTCGTGTAGAGTACGGCCCCTCCGGGTAGAGTGCCACTGCAGGTGTGCTCCGAACGTGCTGATGCCTAATGACAGATAATGTACCATAAGCCATCGACATCGTGCTCCTCAAAATCTGTAGCCGCTCATCCTCCACTGGGCAACTATAGCCCGCTCGAGCTCCATAATCAAATGTTGAAACCTCTCATGTTGCATATAAAATGACAGCAAAAATTTATATGAAAATTAATGAAGTTGAAAGAAAAGGATATTAAAATTTATTTTTAAAATAATATCAGAAGCTCAAATGAAGTTCCCTTCCCTTCATAGCCCCTTGTACGATACTCAGAACGGCCTATACATATTCATATGATACCCCTAAACCAGGCCATGTAATCGGGTGTGTACGAGATTCCCGCTACTAAAGGCTCTCCTATAATAATATGCTAATGTTGTGCATTCCATGTTGCAATATAAGTCCCATGCACGGCTTCCCATGAAGCATTTGTCCTCCTCTATTGATCAATCTGATGAAGATGTACCGACGTATCATATGAAGATGTACCGACACATCATCCTTGAAAACATAGAGTTCAATATACCGATATTCTGAAAACTTCGAGGAAAATGTCAACATATCCTCCATATCGTCGTCGTTCTCCTCAATTGGATGAAGCACGTATTTTTGATGCAATGTTGGAGATCGCCACATCAATCTAACAATATATCTTTGTATTGAAATTTTTAGAACAGTATGTACCCAATTAACCAACTCAGCAAAACGTATTCCCGTGCTCAATTTTAAACATTTACATTATGTACCTGATTAACCAACTCAGCAAAACGTGTTCCCGTGTTTAATTTTAAACATTTACATGGAGGTTGATTATAATGTATCCCTTCTTGGCTATGTTCAATTGATCCATCATAATAGAGCAAAACTCTTACAGTTTCCATCTGAAAAAAGGTCATCAAAATTTATCTCAGATCAGCTATAAACAAACAAATTTAAATATGCATATATTTTAGTAGCATTTAGCACATATTAGTTTCCAAGAACCATATGGCACAGATTAAGATAAAACACTTAATTTTTCATGATGATATTATAGCTAAAATAAAACACCAATATCCTTGTGCATCCAGGTGATACAGGAAAATAAAAATATTTTTCATATTTATTTATGCTCCCATATTTTTATCTCTACACATAGACCAAAAAATACAGCAGCTCTATTATATATATTTGGCTCATGTATTTTTTATTTTTTACCCAAAAAAAACACACATCTTATGCTTCTTCTTTGTCAAGAAAATCTCAAACAGGCACTTTGTACCAAGAAAAAAAATAAAAAACCTTGGTTGTCAAATAGTTACATGGTAGCATATAAAGATCAGTTTGAGGAATGAGGTAATGTGAATCTCTACCTTAAAAATATGAATCTCTACCTTGAAGGAACTGAGGGCGGAGTCCAAGCGATGGATCGTGGAGGGTGGTCCGACGAGAGGGGGCAAAGACGTGCGACGGTGATTTTTCAGCCGAAGGAAATAACGGGAAGGGCGAAAGGAGTATGGGAGCAGGGGGCTGGGGTTTTAAGTATCAGACAAACAACCCGCAGCTCACCCGAGGGTTTAAGTATCCCACGGCTCGCTCACTATCGGGGGGGGGGTCTCTTTTAGACTGAAATCGTCACTTCAAGTGGCAATTTCCACACAACCCGTCAGCAACCCCGCTGACAGAGCGGAGCCCGAGGGGTGATATGGAAGTAAAAAATGTCATTTGAAATAGCATTTTTCACTTTAATCAAATGGTGTTTTCCACTTTAACATCATGTTTACAATAACTTTCGTTCTCACCCCCTTCTTCTAAAACCGATGCCAAAAGGCACTTGTTTAAAAAACTACTCTTAAATTATCTCTTTCTCCCCCTTGGTTTTGTCATTGGGATTTGCCATTTTACCGGACAATCAGACGGTTTTTCCTTGACCAACTCACAATTTCTTCTTCCACGTTCATGCGACGTTAGAAGACGCTGAAGCACGTTTTGCATGAGATAGAAGGGGATGAAGAAGGATAATAACCAAAGAGTAAGAATAAAGCCAACGAAAGGAAAAGATAAAAACCGGATGCAAAGAATCTGAGGACACTTGGAAAATAAAATTTGAGTCTCCACACTAATTTCATGCTCCATGGTTGAAAGAGGTCGATAACAAAGATGACAAATGCACCACACGTCATCACTAAGAGAGATAAAAGTGCTGATTTGAACCAAGACTCCAATTTCAGGAAATTTATTAGTGGCAACATTGGCAGAAGGATTTCAAACTCCGTTGCATGTCTTTTACTTTTTATAAATTAATGACAACTTGAACAATTTTTATAATCAATAGTATATATTTTCACACCGATTCCTATGTGTATTTCTAAACATAATCTAGTTTAAATGATATAACAACATTGGATATAAAAGTTACTGCGTTGCCAGCAATCTATAAAAAAAGCAAAGAACACATCCTAAGGTAAAGGACTGAAGCTGGACTCCAAGCAGAAGCCAGATTCCAAGCAGAAGATCCTACAATTGTATCAATCTGCAAGCAGTTGCAAAAAACCAATACAAGCCCTTGACCATCAAAGTCATCTGGTTACGAAGAAATAAAAGTTTTAGAGAAGAAAACATATGATCTGTTTGTTCTCTCAAAGAATTACGTTAGTTCAAGTTACACAAGTGCTGGTGGCTTGACTACAACTAATGCAAAAGAGTTTCGACAGCCAATAAGCAACTAGTCATGCGTTAAAATGAAACATCGACAGCTGAATTTCAGAATAGTCCAGAATGCATCTCCCTCCAGATTCACCCTTTGTCAAAACCAAAATCGCAAGTTCAAAATGGCATCTTCACCTCTCGTGGTATGTCAAAACATGATATGACATTGCAAAATATATTTGTGCATCAACAATGTTTAGCATTAAAGACTTGTCCCAGTGAATTGTCTCTAGGGGAGGTAAAATGCGCCCCAAGAGAAAAATGTTGGCCTTACAATTGTTCCATATGGTTCTGAGAAAATTTGTTCAGCCGATATCAAATCCAAATAAGCACAATCCTCACCAGGCCCAGATACCCATGCCACTATACCTTGATCCCTCCTGCGGTAGAGTGCCCCCTGAACCAAGCCCAGTACAACTTTAATTAATGCCAATTCATCAACTGGGATCCCATCAGAACGATAAAGAACCATGCACATGATCTCCATGAAAGAAGAGGTTCAAACTACTTCAAGTAAGATCAACGACTAATCTTCAGAAGTCCCAAGAGCCAAGAAGCGTTGCTGCTCCAAATTAAGGACCATGCAGTGGAGACACAGACCAATGAAAAGTGACCAATGTTTGCATGATCAATATAGAAAGAGATATCATCTTCGCTGCTCATCACCTTATCTAAAGAGGTCAAAGGACATGGCTTGTTGTTCCCTGCTCAGCTGAGAAAACCACTTCTTTACTTGTGTGACATAACCATATTCACTATCATCTGGTGAAAGTTCTAGGTGTCCGACAATTTCTTCAAATTTGAATGGAAGAAGATTAAGCAAAGCACCAACAGCTGAAAACTGAGTGGGGATACCCTTTTTTCCTGTAACGCCTGCATCTAGAATCCTGGACAAACTACATCTCAGCTCTGCAACTTCAATCTGCTGACAGCCACCTTCATCGACACCAAATCTGGCAACAGAAATGAATGATGCAGGCATCCATGACTCAAAACTCCAAACTAGCATGATGTTTAGCATAAAGCAAGTGAAGGAAAAAGAAATTGATCACCAAAGAAATGAAAACAAGAAACAACAACTTTGAATCTGATAAAACAGTTGGCATTTCCCACATTAAAAATCAACAAGGGAAATGCCAGGCAGTTTTAGGTCTCTAAGAATATATAAAAACTAAATTATTTAGCCAACAAGCATGACCCCCATCCTCTGTTGCTTGAAGAGGAAATACGTTTGGACAGGTCAGGTCATACTTCAGGTTGCTATGCACGTAACACAAGCACCTTTTGACCCATGAGCCAGTCAGAAGTGCCGCATTCAAACCTGACCCAGGGTCAATCCAGCTGACTTGGACCTGACCCAGATGGACAGACAAACTATGCTGTTCACTTTTTTCTTTTTCAAGCTGCTTTGGACAGCTGACTGCATGATTAAAAACTATTTAGTTTAAATTTTTAGAGGAAAAAAAAAAAAAAAAAAAGCCAAACCTTGGGCTAACATCACTCTTCTTTGACACGGCATATTATTTAGAAGAAACTGATTTCTATCTATATTCCATGACCCAACAAGTTTAGGATTCAATCCAAACCTGACCAACCTGCTAGCTTATATGTACCTCCAACAGCTCAGGTTAGGCAGATCGATCAAGGTTGGCTCAGGTCAAATAAACAAATCTAGGTCAGATCTGTCATCCCTATCCCTCTCTCACCCATCTCCCTTTGCAGTCTTAAGGCAAGTAGATGCACATTGAACTTTCCTTCCCAAATCATAATATGGGGAAAACCATGAATCAAGGAACAGAAATGTGTTGCATCAATTCAAGGAGAAAAGAGGAAAGATGGAAAAGTTAACATTGGAAGAGATTGGGGTGGAACATTTTCTTTTTCACCTCTGGTTTCTTTTCTACCTACAAAAACCAAGTAGGAACAAAGTAATTACAGACAACATGCTTTTTTTAGTGTTTAGGTTACTCACAGTTACAGCAACATGAAGTATAGCAGGAATTAATTTAGTAAACCAGGCCCTCAAAGATAAAGAAAGACATACCTTCCCAGCTGACCTACTAATACAAAAAGAGCAGCTGAAAACTCCTCAGATATGCAGAACTCCAATATTTACAAGACGAGACACAACTTTGTTGTATGTCCACTCCCACCTCTGAGTATAAGCATGACAAAAGAAGAGGTCAGAATAATGTTAGTTCCATATAATAAGCAAAGAAATATGCACCAACAAATTTAATCAGACATCCAAAGCACATTTAATGCAGAGAATTTATATAATATGAACAGATGACTAGGAGAAAAAATTTTCAGCAGCACAACGTTTGAAGCAGCAAGGACACCATGACAGCCCATGTCTGTACATTAACACTAAAACCCTAAGTTTGTCATTATAAAAAAGAGAAAAAAAAAACTACACGTAAACTACAGCATTTATGCAACATCTCCATTGGTTCAGATTGGATGTTAATGCTAAAGAGCTGGAAAAGAATAACATAACGCAACTACACAACATGTGTGGTAATGTGTTCTCAAGTTTTCTCTGTGCTTCTTGAAAAGTTGGAGTCTACTCTTTTTCATTTACGCATGCATGTTAACATGCAAGCATGCATCCACATTTTCTTTCTTTTNAGCATATGTGCATGTTGGAGCTGGGGAGCGGAGTAAGTTGGATGCCAGGTCTAAGAAGATGGTGTTCCTAGGCTACCCGCGAGGAGTCAAGGGGTATCGGCTATGGGACCCCTTGGAGAAGAAGGTTGTCATCAGCAGAGATGTAACCTTTGATGAGAGCTCAATCCTCCAGAACAGAAGTGGCATGGATGCACAGCAGGGACTACAGGAGGTAGAACACGGTAACACTAGTCAGACAACCTCCTATACAGTTGTGCCATTTGCTAGTGGACCAGGAGGATTTGAGATTCAGGTGGAGAGGACTGACAGAGGGGGTAGAAGCCAGGGAGTTCAGCAGGATGCAGCTGGACAGGGGACTGATACTGGGATCGCACAGCAAAGGCCCAGGAGGAACGTGCGACCACCAGTTCGATACGGCTTTGAGGATTCGTTGTCATATGCCCTGGTGACAGCGAATGGAGACCCTTTCACCTATGAGGAGGCTATGGAAAGTCAGGATAGAGATAGGTGGATCCATGCTATGGCAGAGGAAATGCAGTCTCTTCACAGCAATAATACGTGGCAGGTGGTCCAGCTGCCACAAGGAAAGAAACCCATTGGTTGTAAATGGGTTTATCAGCGCAAGGAAGGAGCTTCAGAACAAGAGGGTATCAGGTATAAGGCAAGACTAGTGGCCAAAGGATACTCTCAGAAAGAAGGCATCGATTATGGTGAGATATTTTCTCCAGTTGTCAGGCACACTTCCATCAGACTATTATTGAGTATTGTAGCAGCTCAGGACTTGGAGCTGGAGCAGATGGATGTGAAGACAGCATTCCTCCATGGTCATTTGGAGGAGAGCATCTACATGGAGCAGCCACCAGGGTTTAGAGAACCAAGATCAGATGGGAAGTCTGTTTGCTGAAGAAATCTCTGTATGGGCTGAAGCAGTCGCCGAGGCAGTGGTACAAGAGATTTGACACTTATGTTAGGAGCATTGGACTTTCCAGGTGTGAGTATGATTCTTGTGTGTATGTTAAATCTCTGGATGATGGGTCTAGGATGTACTTACTCTTGTATGTAGATGACATGCTGATAGCATGCAAGAGTGAGAAGGCTGTACAGGAACTGAAGATAGCTTTGTCTCGGGAGTTTGAGATGAAGGATCTGGGGCCAGCCAGGAAGATCCTAGGGATGGAAATCATCAGAGATAGATCCAAAGGTGTGCTGCATCTGAGTCAGGGTGGCTACATTAAAAAGATTCTGGAGCGATATGGGATGAAGGATGCCAAACCGACAGCACTACCTTTGGCAGCACATTTTTCCTTATCGAAGACCATGTCACCACAGACTGAGGTGGAGGCTCAGGAGATGGAGAAGGTACCATATGCTTCTGGTGTTGGGAGCCTTATGTATGCCATGGTATGTTGTAGGCCAGACATAGCCCATGCAGTGAGCCAGGTGAGCAGGTTCATGGCGCAGCCTGGTAGGGAGCACTGGCGAGCACTGAAGGGAATCTTCAGGTACTTGGTAGGTACAGTTGGGGTTGGTATTTGCTATGGACAGCAAGAAGATGCTGAGAGATCCAACTTATCCAAGGAGGCTCGTGGGCAGTTATATGGGTATGTGGATGCAGACTTTGGTGGAGATGTGGACACTAGGAGATCCACAACAGGCTTTGTGTTCAGCCTGTTTGGTGGTCCAGTATCGTGGAGATCATGTCTGCAGCCCATCACAGCCTTATCTACCACGGAGGCAGAATACATAGGTATCACAGAGGCAGCAAAGGAAGCTCTTTGGCTGAAGGGCTTGATGCTGGAGATGGGACTTGATCAGAAGGTTGTCCAGGTGCATAGTGACAGCCAGAGTGCTCTGATGCTTGCGCAGAATGCAGTCTATCATGCCAGGACGAAGCACATTGACCTCAGATACCACAGGATCAGAGAGCTGGTGGAAGATGGTGAGGTGGAGCTGGTGAAGGTATACACCAAAGAAAATCCAGCAGATGCACTGACTAAGGTTCTTCCACGGGACAGTTTTCAAAAGTGTATTTCGTTGTTAAAGCTGATGGACACAGTGGACGTGCTGAGGCCTTGAAAGCACCAAGGTGGAGATTGTTGGGCCTGGTGTGGTGCTATCAAGGCCCAGGTGGGCTAACTTGTATTGGGCTGGGTTTGAGTCCAAGGGTTGAGATTAAATCAAGTCACGGGTGTACACGGGCTTGGGGATTAGTTTAATCTCATTGGTTTAGTCCATGGGAGTTTTTTGTTGAGTCTGGGCCTGGCCCACTTCGTGGATGTATTTAAACCCTAGTCTCTAGGGTTTGGATGGAATAGAGAACAGATTCTTTTCTCCCAGAAATTCCATCTCTCATCACAAGGCGGCAGCCGTCTTCTCTTTCTCCTCCTTCCCCCTCTCTCTTCATCTTCTCCCAGGTTTCCATTGGCTTCGTCGAGTATTCCACGCTCACCGCACCAAGGCTCCGATTCTGCTCCCAGACAGACTCCCTGTTTCTCTAAGATTCACGAAGACTTTCTGCAAGGGCTTACGGCTAGTTGGAGTTCCTGCGTAAGGGGGATTCACGGTAACGTGCATTGAAGAGGTGGAGGGATTGATCCACGGTTTGTCTCCAGCCCACGTGAAGGTGTCGCGTGGAGAAGGCTACGAAAGGCTTCACAGTTTCTCTGGTCAACACGTTGTTCGTTACGTGGAGACTCTTCACGCGGGGCTGGGAAGAAGATCCATGTGAAGACGTGAAGCCAGGTGAAGACGTGGTGGTGACGTGAAGAGGTCTTCAAAAAACGTCTTCACTGATGACACAGAGGTGGGGACGTTAGGATTTAATTCCAATAAAGAGGAGACGTCTTCACTGATGACACAGAGGTGGGGACGTTAGGATTTAATTCCAAAAAGAGGAGGACAGCAGTTATATAGGAGGGAGAAAGGGTGTTGGTCTTTGAACGTGATTCAAGAACGGTAGAGGAATCCCACTTGTGTCTATAAAACACAACATTATATTATTGGACTTTACATGGGGAACAATCTGTTGGGGTTAACTTGAATTACAATGTCAATGATATGAATGAAGGTTCTGCTGTAATTGATCATGCAGAATCATCCAATCGGTACCATTCCATGGTTATGGATGCAGCTGGTCATGCATTAAATCCAACTTACATGGAAGAAACACCGAATCCAGAGGCCCAGAAGTTTTATGATATGCTTAGGGCTGCAGATGAGGATTTATACCCTGGATGTAGAAGTCATTCACAGTTATCGTTTGTTGCTCAATTGATGCATATGAAGTCAGAACACCATATGTCTGAACATAATTTTGATGACATGGTTCAATTAATGAAAGAGATTACTCCTGAAGGAAGTCTGATTCCTGAAAACTTTTATAGAACAAAGCAGTTAGTAGAAGGAATGGGTCTTCCGGTTGAAAAGATTGACTGTTGTAAAAATGGATGCATGATATACTGGGGTGAAAATAGAATGTTGATTACATGTAAGTTTTGTGGTCATCCTCGGTACAAGAGGCAACGTCGAGGTAGCAAATCAGTGATTCCTGATAAAAAGATGTACTACTTTCCTCTCACTCCTAGATTGCAAAGATTGTTTGCTTCGAATGCTACAGCAGCGGAAATGAGGTGGCATGCTGAGCATAAAATTGAAGATGGAGTTATGTGCCACCCTTCCGATTCCCCTGCATGGCAACATTTTAATGATAACCATTCAGAATTTTCATTAGAGACTCGAAATGTTTGATTGGGTCTTTCTACTGATGGTTTTCAACCATTTGGGCAATCTAGACAACAATATTCTTCTTGGCCGGTTATTGTGACTCCGTATAATTTGCCACCTTGGTTGTGTATGAAGGATGCTTACATGTTCTTAACTGTATTAATTCCTGGGCCAACTAATCCTAAGGATAAGTTAGATGTTTACTTACAACCACTGATATCAGAACTTAATCATTTATGGCTTGATGGTGTGCTACTTATGATATTTCAATGAAACAAAATTTTCAAATGCGTGCTGCTCTTATGTGGACAATTAGTGACTTTCCTGTATATGCGATGTTGTCTGGATGGAGTACTGCTGGAAGATTAGCTTGTCCTTATTGTATGAATCAGACAGATGCATTTACTCTTTCAGAGAGTAGAAAACAGTCATGGTTTGACAACCACCGTAAGTTCTTACCTCAAGACCATCCATTCCGACGGAACAGAACATCATTCATGAAGAATAAGATAGTGACTAAAGAAGCACCCCCTATTAGATCTGGAAGTGAAATATTATTTGAGATTGATCAGTTGGGTTTGAAGAAGGTAACAGAACAGGATGCCAAGTTAACTAATGGCCCTATTTGCAAGCAATGTGGTTGGAGGAAGAGAAGTATCTTTTGGGATTTGCCTTATTGGAGTACGCTTCTAATTCGGCATAACTTAGATGTAATGCATATTGAAAAAAATGTATTTGACAATGTGTTTAACACTGTTATGAATGTTGATGGAAAAACAAAAGACACATACAAATCTCGAAAAGAGTTGAATGCATACTGTCGTCGGCCAGAATTGGAACGAGATTATGTAGGGGGAAAATATCCTAAAGCTTGTTACACACTAGATAATCAATCAAAATCAGTCTTGTGTGAATGGCTAAGAAATGTGAGATTCCCCGATGGTTATATGTCAAATATGGCTAGATGTGTTGATACGAGGAAACTTAAGTTGTTTGGGATGAAAAGCCATGATTGCCATGTGTTTATGCAGCGTTTAATACCTATTGCATTTCGTGAACTACTTCCAAACAATGTTTGGAAGGCATTAACAGAATTAAGCCTGTTCTTTAAGGATTTAACATCTGTTGTTATAACCAATGATGATATGGCACGGCTTGAAGAAGAGATTCCTATTATTCTTTGTAAGCTTGAGCGTATATTTCCTCCAAGCTTCTTTGATTCTATGGAACATCTACCGGTACACTTGCCATATGAAGCCAGAATAGCAGGTCCAGTGCAATACCGATGGATGTATCCTTTCGAAAGGTAATATATGATAACTTATTGAATGCATACCATTATTACTGCTATTGGCTAATAATATCTAATGCTCTTAGGTACCTTCGACGGTTGAAAAATAATGTCCGAAATAAAGCTAGAGTTGAAGGTTCAATATCTAATGCTTATTTGGTAGAAGAAGCTTCATTATTTTGTTCTCACTATTTTGAGGATCATGTGAATACAAGGCACCGAAAAGTGCCACGAAATGATGACGGTGGTCAATATAGGGGAGAAGAATATGAGGGCAATTTATCCATATTCACACAACCAGGCCGAGCCTTTGGAAAGAGTAAATCCCGATTTTTAACAGAGGAAGAATATGCTGCTGCACAATCATACATTCTTCTAAATTCCACTGAAGTGGAACCTTTTATTAAGTAAGTCATAAACTCCTAATAAATGTTAACATTTTTCATTAGAGCATTGGGTAAATTAAAAAAATTAATTGATGCTTGTTATTGTATCTTGAAGAGTTTATATTGAAGAGCTGACACAAACTCTACCAAACATTACCACTCAAGAGATTGATGCTAAACTTGAAAAAGAATTCCGAATTTGGTTTAATAAATATGTGAGTACCGATTTTCTTTCAATCATTTTATTTTGACAATTAACAATAATTCTGCTTTATTGTTAGCTTACACAATTCATGACATTTGTTTTAGGCACACAATCCATTGAGCAACATATCCAATCAGTTCATAAAGGACTTAGCAAAGGTCCATTACCCAAAATTATGTCTTACTCGGGCTATTATGTTAATGGATACAAATTTCACACTGAAGTGTATGGATCTGATAAAGCTACAATGAACAGCGGTGTATGCATAAAAGGCTCAAACTACAGTGCAAGTGAATGTGACTATTATGGTCGGTTGGTTGAAGTTGTGCAGTTGGAGTACCCTGCATTACCTATTAAGAGAACTGTGCTATTCAAGTGTGAGTGGTTTGATCCAACGCCAAATATGGGTACAAAAGTGCATCCACAGTATAAGTTGGTTGAGGTGAATCAAAAACGTAGATTTAATAGGTATGAGCCATTTGTTATGGCAGTTCAAGCATGTCAGGTGAATTTTATCGCATATCCAAGTGTCAGACGCGAAAGAAGTGAGTGGTTGGCTGTTTGCAAAATTAAAGCTAGAGCTAAATATGAAATTCCACAAGCAACATCAAGTAGTCAACTTTCCAATGTATCACCAGCCTTTCAAGAAGATGGCATTGATAGTCATTATATAGATATTGAAAATGATGAAAGTGACAATTTGGTTGATGCAACAGGTGCATATATTGACATCGAAGAGGATAATAAAGAAGAAGAAGAGCCTGAGCTTCAATTTGAATCACATGCTGATGACGAAGAAACTGATGAGGATGAGTGGGATTCTAACGATCATGATAGTGATTAGGCATAATGTTTAAACCAAAGATGCCATTTTCTTTTTGGTATTATGTACTATTAACAATGTTTAATCACTTGAGATATGTTTGTAAATTGTTACATCAGTCTTACTTTTATTATTTTATTCTTTTTAAGTAGCAATTGATATTTGTGTTCATTGTTTCTTTTAATAGTATTTATTGTTACCGAGTAACTAATATGCAGATGGGTCGCACATCATTCGAAGATATATTACATGGCAGAGGCAGAGGTTCTACAAACCGAGGAGAGCGAGATACAAAATAGCAGTTTCTCATCAGCTCCTTCATCAGCAAATATGCCGATCTTAGGGGGTTCTACATCAGCATCTCCTACAGCACATCCTACTACATCATCTCCTACAGCACATCCTACTACATCATCTCCTCCAGTTAGTTCAGCCCTACATGTACAATCTGAGGCATCGGTGGCAGAGTCGACCAATGGTAGACGATGACTCAATCTCGATCCTGGAAGGTAATATTACTATTATAATTTCTTAAAATCTTTCCATTCATCATTTAGTCTAATGTTTGAAGTATGGTTTATTTGTGTTTTATACATAGTGGGAGTTTTCTTCAGTCTCATGCGCTTCTGCAGCTATCACCCGCAGTTTTTTGCTCCGTTTGAGTGACAAAGGACATGCATGGAAGACTGTGCCTGATGACGTGAAGGACTTCTATTGGCTTGAGTTTCAGGTTAAATCCCAAAAATCCTTTCAGATTTTTGGGCCACTGCTCATTGGTATCATGAATTCTAATTTTGGATTTTATTTCAATTGGCTGACTCCTCATTGACTTGAAATTTAAGTGATAAACTGCTTGAAAATTAAGTAACTAACAGAGTGCTTGTTCGCCCTATTTATGAAGTATCTGAGCAACTTGTTTCAGTTAAACTGGTTCAATGCTCAAAATCTGAGAAGGATTATCTATGTACATTTAGAGTGCTTATCCGTGACTTAGATAATCCCATACAATAATTTTGAGACTTGGAAATGATTTTCAATTCTATGATTAATTGTGACATGTGTATTATAATTGAATTTGTCAACTTGCATCTCTTTTCAGATTGTTGCTGCATATGCCTTTAATCAATCAACTGAGAATACAATCCTGAATATGTTCAGTTGGACTAGCCAGGATCTTTTACAATTAACTTTGGATGTGAATGATGCCTGCAGGCCTGCTGTTTCAAAGGATAAAAAGACGTTGAGTCTCATTTGTTGGATGAGACCTGGCACGCTATAAGTGTGGAATGGGATTATAAGCAGTTGGCAACATACTGTTGGATTATAAGAAATGATCAGCATTTCTGAGGAAGTGGGTTGTGCCAGTTGGAAAACTTAAACCTATTGCTTCTTCAAGCTGTTACCATGCATTGAAGTGTTACATGTTAAATACTGTTTGAACACAATTGCTTAGTATATTATGTTTGTCTCTGTGCATGAACTCCATGTTGCACGTCAATGCATCTTTGTTTTAAAATATGGTACATGTGGCTACATTAGTGCCTGCATTTACATATGTGGTCCTTTGACCATATTGCATTGCCAACATTTGATTACCATATACAGTCATATGACATGGGTTGAGAAAGGAGTTTAATTTTGAACTATTGAGCAGCTTATGCTGTGCACCTAGTACTGTTGCTGGATATGTGCCCTACTTAGCATTTTGAGACCACATAATCACCATATTTTTAATGTGGACCCATGCGGATGAAGCAATTTTAAGTTGATAATTATGTTTGATGTGGTTATGTAGTGGGCCTTGCACAGGTATTAATTATGTTACTATTGTTATTAGATGTTAAGTACCTGTTAGTAATCACTAATTCTTAGTTATGACTATTGTTATTAGATCTAACAAACATCTACTGCATTCCATTTTTGTCCTCTGGCTGGCCACCATGCTGATAACTACATTATGACTTTATTGTATGAAACATACATACAACACATTGTTTCTTGCACCATTGACCTTTCCTTTGATATACTTCTACTTATACAGAAGAACAAAGGGAAGAAAGCTTGCTTAAATTTAAGAGACGAGAGTTGTAGAAAGCCCTTTAATATCATGGCACTAGTCTTATATATTGTTTTTTATTTATTTTGTTTCAGAAAGAATTTACTTGGGATCCAGAGCTTGAGAGTGTAATCAAGCGCAGATGGTTACAACAGGCTGCTACACGTTATAGTGACACTTTGAGCAAGTGGAGAGCATCTGGTAGTAAACCATCACGAGTTCCAGAACATGTTTGGGATAGTTGGCAGAAAGAATGGTCCACTGTTGAGTTCAAGCAGCGATCTACTATTGCCTCAAAGAACAGACTTAGTGAGACGGGCGGCTCAGGTTCAGGTCCCTCACGACATACAGAGGTTCTATATCCATGGTGGAGCGTAGCGTACGGATGGTATATTGATCATGATAAATTCATTTGAATTTGTTATTTATTAATATATTAAGGTTATAAAATGTATGTTAATGTCTTTGTTTTTATTTACATGTGTATTATATGCTTGTAATATTGTAGTTAATATATTTTCTTTATTTTTTTTTCTATGATCAGGCAAAAGAGTTAGGACGTGAACCAAATCCTATAGAACTTTTTGAGGCTACACACACTAGAAAAACTGCATCAGGAATTGAGTATGTGGATCAGCGGTCTAAGGCTGTCGCAGTAAGTATTTACCAAACTTAATAATTTTTCATATTTAAAAATTTTTTTTTTGCTTTTTCGATTAATCTCATGTAATTTATATTTTTTCATGCTTAAATTTGTATTGTAGGATCGAGTGCAGGCCCTTAGAGAGACTGCATCTCAGCCAGTGGAGGGATCCAATGAGCCATGTGAGCCAGATTTGAGGCAGATATTTTTAGAAGCAGCTGGTGGCCAGAAAAAATAGTGTGTATATGGGATAGGCACCAAGGCATCACATTTCTACTGGTACCTCCTCCTTTCATTCCACTGGCACATCACGGGATATTACTGTAGAGCAGTTGCGTGCTACTATTAAACAAGAAATGCAGGAGGAGGTTCAGATTATACTGGAGACACAAAGGCAGCAGATGCGAGAAGAATTTCGACTCGAGATGCGACAGCTGATAGCAGAGCTTACTCGTTCTGACCATATTTCAGCTCCAGCTCTACCGAGAGATTCACCTCATTCTGATAGCATGTAGAACCATATTTTGATTACTGAATTTTATTGATATTAATCATGTTTTGAAGTTTATTGTTAAAAAATTGTTTGTAAGATATTTTAATATATATTTCATGACTTCTTTTTGGTATTATATTTGTATTTCAATAAATTAAATTTTAAATTTACAAAAATAAAACAAAATAAAAATAATAAATTATTAAAAAATATTAACGATAATTAGCGATGGATAACAAATCGTCGCTAATCCATCGCTAATTAGCTACGGATGACAAATCCGTCGCTACTTAGTAACGGAATTATATCCCTCGCTAATTAGCAATGGATGACAAATCCGTCGCTATTTCGTCGCTAATTAGCGATGGCTTTTTATCCCTCGCTAATTAGCAACGGATGACAAATCCGTCGCTAATCAGTTGCTAATTAGCAATGGAATTATATCCCTCGCTAATTAGCAATGGAAATTATTCCGTCGCTAATTCGGTCGCTAATTTTAGCGACGGATTTCAATTCCGTCGCTAAATGTTTGCGAGGAGCATTTTTGAGACGAATTTTATCTGTCGCAATTCCGTCGCTATATAAGATTAGCGACGGAATTCATACTTTAGCTACGGAAAAATCCGTCGCTAAATTTATTTTTTCTTGTAGTGCAACTTGGGCCACCACAGCCCAAAAAAGATTCCAATTGGTGCCTTATCCTTCTTGCTTAACCGCTTCTTGCTTAACCGGTTATAAACCACTCAACCAATTCCAAATTTCCCAATGTGGGACTATTGGGAGGGGCATCACAATCTACCCCCCTTACAGAGGCGACGAGGGGCATCACAATCTACCCCCTTACAGAGGCGACGTCCTCGTCGCCAGGGGCAATTGATCACAACCACCAGGCAGGCAGGATTCTAGGTGGCCCTACAGGTTCAAGAGATGGCTCCCATCCCCCATGGATGTAGCACTTTGCCCTGTGTGGCACTTAGCTCCTGCACTTTCGATTGGTGCATGGCTCTGATACCATATGTAACGACCCGGGCCCATGGGCCCATTTCGTTACAAAAAGCAAGACGGACAAGGTCCACACCAACTTGGGCCATCACAGCCCAAAAAGGGATCCAATTGGTGCCTTGTCCTTCTTACTTTACTACATATAAACCACTTAACCAACTCCCAATTATCGATGCGGGACAATTGGGAGGGGCATCACACAGTCCTATAGGTCATCCTCTCCCTTCTCATCCTTTGAGGAATCAATTTCAAGGGTTTCGATGTTTGGGGCTTCATTGGCTTACCATGCTGACCTTAAGGTCAAAGGGACCAATTGATCCAAACTAGGGGTACTTGAGCCCTTGAGCATCGAGGAGGAGACCTTACTGCCTTCACTACATCCTCCCTTGTAGCAGAAGAGACTTTAAAATAGATTGAATGGGTAGAAGCTTGTTGACCGGCAGTTGGCAGGTAGGCTCAGCCTTAGTCTTAGTGTTCATCTCATTATCCCCATCCCACTATGAATTAGCTTGACACAATGGTTCACCTTAGTAGGTGAGCTTCTTCTTCCTCATTGGCCATGGTGTTGATGAGCCCCTTGAAGCTAATCTCTTGGAGGGAACCGACTACTTCAAGAGGGTCAACTTCTTTAGTGGAGCCAAGATCTCTGGAGCTTACCTTTGGGAGGGAGCTAATGAACACCTAAGGCCAACGTTTTGACCTTTCTTGCTGATGCCGGGACTTGGGATTGGAATTAAGAGGAACTGGATAAAAGCTCACCATCCAAGCTAAAATCTAAGAAATACAGGATAACCACCACCCAAAGAAACTTTACTAGGGACACAGGCTTTAAGAACTCATTACTCTAAGAAATAATTTACCAAAAAGATATAGAGTTTGATAAGAGAAGGAAGATTCTCTCTAATACTTTGTATTAAATTTTTACTCACTTGTCCTCCAAAGGCTTACCTGACTAGAATTTATAGAAGACTTGGAACAACCTTTCAAGCATAAATAAACTCTAAAATTTATATTAGCTAATGACTTCAAGATATTATCAGATTACTATGCTTTTTAAAATCATAAAGAAATTATTGGGTAATGGGCCTGGAATACCTAATGGGCCTTGAAAGTCCATTACCTCCTCCTTGTGTATGAATGAGAAATTGTGAGAACATTTAGTCCCACATTAAAAAAATCAAGAAAGGAAGGTTCACTTATATGGAAATCCCTTCCTTTATGCTTAAGTTCCTTAGGCTCATCATAAGTGGAGAGCTTGAGGGTGATGCATAGCACCACCCCCATACACGTGCATGTGCGTGTGCGAAGGGCGCAATGGGTGCTTTGTAGGCGCACTTTGGACTTTGCACGTCCGCATCCTCGCGAGGAGCTTGAGGGGCTTTAAATATTTTCTAGATCATGAGGATCCGACGATGGAGACTGATTGGATTAAGATAAGGGGCTGAGATCAATTGACCGCTAATCATCGGATCAGGATCAGACTGATCGTTCCTCGATCAGATGAAGAGTCAAGATCGAACATTGAGATGCATTGATCAATCACGATCGCGATCATGGCAGTATCAATCCAACGGCATACTTCGATCGGCTAGCTGGTCAACTATTGACCAATTAGACCGTTGGTGATAAGGCGCCCATCCGATCAAGCCGTTGATGATCGTTGATGATAAGGCAACCGTCCGATCATGAAAAGATGTATCAAAGCCGTGCTATGACTTATCCGATCATGGAGATGGCTTATATGATTGTGGAAATGACCTTTTGGATCATGGAAAGGCTTATCAGATCACGTGATTTGAAGATCACGATGATTGATGGGCATATCAAGGGTGATAAGCCCTTAACCCTCACATCCTTTGATCGTTTTCTTTTAAATCAAATCAATAAAATTTAAACCCATAAGGATGCTTCCAAAAGGCATCTTAAGGCTATAAATAGACCCCTAGACTTGCATTTGATTCATTCAATCCGAAAGTCCTTTCCTCTCTTAGGAATTTGCATACTTTCCTAAGGGTAGTATAGCAATAGTGCATTAAAAAGAGAGAAGCATTCTTGTTTCGATATTTTTGGTGAATTGTAGTACTGCTTTCATCAAAAGAAGATGTTGTATCCTGAGAGACAATCGTCATACTGACCGTAAGCACCGTTACGAGAAATTATCTTAAGGATATAGAGTGTAACTCTAGACTCAGTCTTATCAATTAGGTAGCCACTATCTGCACCAACAATCTTAAAATAATTTACTTGCTATCATGAAGTGCTGCTGCAGATGGCTACAATGACGACATCCGTTCAACCCAAGAAATGGAGAAGTTCTTCGGCACAGACTTCAAGAGGTGGCAATAGAAGATGTTGTTCTACCTCACAACTCTGAATCTGATACTGAATGAAGATCCATCAATCCTGAAAGAAGGAGAGACCGACAAGCAAGTGATTGCTATGGTGGAGGCATGAAAGCATTCAGACTTCCTTTGCAAGAACTACATCCTAAATGGTCTGGATAATACCCTATACAATGTGTACAGCAGTATAGCTACTACCAAGAAATTATGGGCATCCCTGGATAAAAAGTACAAGATAGAGGATGCTGGACATAAGAATTTTGTGGTTGGAATGTTCTTAGACTATAAAATGGTCGATCACAAAACTGTTATGGAGCAAGTCCAAGAGCTTCAGATCATCCTGCATAAGATATATGTAGAGAGAATGTCTTTTCGATGAGTTATTCTACGTAGCTGCCATCATAGAGAAGCTACCACCATTAAGGAAAGACTTCAAGAACTACCTGAAGTATAAGCGGAAGGAAATGGGACTTGAAGATCTAATTGTCCGCTTGAGGATCGAGGAAGACAATAAAAGCCAAGACAAGAAGATAGGAGGACAACCTGCTGAGCCTAAGGCCAACCTCATAGAAGGAAAGAAGAAATACAAGTTTTCAGCGAAGGCTTTAAACAGAAGAAGGGCAATCCAAAGAAATATAAGTTCAAGGAAAAGTGCTTTGTCTATGAAAAGCAAGGACACAAATCCAAGAACTGTCGTTTCAAGAATAAAGAAAAGAAAGAAGTCAACATTACTGAAACCCTATCCTAAGAAGTATATGAGATGATGCTGTTAGTTGTGTTTAAAGCAAACATAGTTGACAAAGCTAATGAGTGGTACATCGACACTGGAGCTACCAGACTTGTCTGCTCTGACAAGAGTATGTTCTCATCATATACTCCTATCAATGGTAGAAATCTGATCATGGGTAACTCTGCTACATCCAAGATAGAAGGACTTGGCCACATTATTTTGAAGATGACATATGGCAAGGAGCTTCTACTTAATGATGTGCTACATATCCCTGACATTCGGAAGAATCTTATATCAGGCTCCCTCTTAAGCAAACATGGCTTTAGGATAGTTTTTGAGTCGATGAATTTGTACTTACTAAGGGGGATATTTATTGGAAGGGGTTACTTGAATAATGGATTATTCAAGGTTAATGTAATGACTGTACACATAAACCTTGAAATAAATAAAGCTTCTTCTTCTGCTTATATGGTTGACTCTTCTTGTTTATGGTATGATAGATTAGGACATATGAATTTTAATTCATTACAAAAATTAATAAAATTAGAATTATTACATAATCATGAAATTGATCCACATTACAAGTGCAAAGTGTGTGTTGAAGCTAAGTTAGTAAAAATACCATTTCCATCAGTTGAAAGAAATACTGAACCTCTTGACTTAATTCACAATGATCTATGTAACTTAAAGTCAGTTCAAACTCGAGGAGGTAAAAAGTATTTTATAACATTTATTGATGATTCAACAAGATACTGCTATGTGTATCTAATAAAGTCTAAAGATGAAGCTTTAGAAATGTTTAAATGTTATAAGAATGAAGTTGAAAATCAACTTGGTAAAAAGATTAAGGCCATAAGGAGTGATAGAGGTGGTGAATATGATGCACCTTTTGACGAATTCTATCAAGAGCATGGCAATATTCATCAAACAATGGCTCCTTATTCACCTTAATCTAATGAAATTGCAGAACGCAAAAATCGTACATTAAAAGAAATGATGAATACTATGTTGATAAATTCTAGTACACCATAGAATTTATGGGGAGAAGCAATTCTCTCAGCAAATCATATTCTTAACAAGAGTCCTCTTAAGAAGAAGGATGTTACTCCATATGAGTTATGGAAAGAAAGAAGCCTTCTTACAATTACTTAAGAGTGTAGGGATGTCTAACTATAGTAGCTATTTCGGACCCCAAAAAGGTCAAAATAGGACCTAAAATGATTGATTGTATTTTTATCAATTATGCACATAATAGTAGTGCATATCGCTTTCTTGTGTATAAATCAGTTATATCTGATATAAAAAAATACAATCATGGAATCAAGGAATGCATCATTCTTTGAAAATATATTTTCAAGCAAAGAAAAATTGAAAATAAGTTCAAATAAAAGAACTTATGATAATACTGCTAGTAGTAGTCATCAGAAAAAATATCCTGAAGATGAACCTAGATGCAGTAAGAGACCAAAAGTTACAAAGTCTTTTGGTCCTGATTATGTAACTTATATGTTACAAGATGAACCTCAGACATTCAAAGAAGCAATATCTAATCCAGAAGCACCCTTTTGGAAAGAAGATGTTAATAGTGAAATTGAGTCCATCATGCATAATCATACCTAGGAGTTGGTAGACTTACCATCTAGTATGAAACCTCTAGGGTGCAAGTGGATTTTTAGAAAAAAGCTAAAGGCTGATGGATCAATTGACAAGTATAAAGTCAGATTAGTGGCTAAGGGCTTCAAATGAAAAGAAGGTATAGACTTCTTTGATACCTATTCATCAGTAAGTAGAATAATATCTATAAGAATGTTAATCACTTTTGCAGCCATTAACAATCTTAAAATTTATCAAATGGATGTTAAAACTGCTTTTCTGAATGATGAATTAGATGAAAAAATATACATGAACAACCTGAGGGATTTATTGTTCCTGAACAAGAAAAGAAGGTGTGTAGACTTGTTAAATCCTTATATGGATTAAAACAAGCACCTAAATAATGGCATATAAAATTCGATAATGTCATGTTATCAAATGGATTTAAAATAAATGAATGTGATAAATGTATATATGCCAAAACCCTGTCTGTAGGGTATGTGATAATCTGCTTATATGTAGATGACCTGTTAATCATTGGTAGTAATATTAAAATGATTAAACAGACAAAGAAAATGTTGATCAAACATTTTGACATGAAAAATATGGGTGTTACATGTTATACTAGGGATTTGAATCACTAAAACATCTAAAGAAATAATATTATCTCAATCTCATTATATTAAAAAAATATTAAATAAGTTTAAAAAGTATGATACTAGCCTGGTAAAAACACCTATAGATGTTAATCTACATTTGACTAAGTATACTAGAGAACCCATATCTCAGTTGGAATATTCACGTATAATTGGCAGTTTAATGTATGTCATGAATTGCACTCGTCCTAACATAGAATATGTTGTCAATAAGTTGAGCAGATTCATAAGTAATCCAGGTCCAAATCATTGGATAGCTCTAATAAGGGTATTAAGATATCTGCGATATACCTTAAGTTATGGATTACATTATTCAAGATATCCAGCTATTCTAGAAGGATACAGTGATGCAAATTGGATATCTAACACAGAAGATACAAAATCCACAAGTGGATACGTATTCACCTTAGGAGGAGGTGCTGTATCATGAAAATCTTTTAAGCAAACATGTATAGCTCGATCCACTATGGAATCTGAGTTTATTGCTTTAGAAAAGGCTGCTGAAGAAGCAAAATGAATTTGAAACCTTTTAGAAGATATTCCATGTTGGCCAAAGCTGTGTCTGCAATATGCATACATTGTGATAGTCAATCGGCAATTTGCAGAGCACATAATAAGATGTATAATGGTAAGTCTAGATATCTACGTGCAAACATAATACCATTAAGCAGTTACTTAAAATTGGTGTAATTTCTATTGACTATATTCAGTCAAAGAAAAACCTAGCGGATCCATTAACAAAGGGGTTACCAAGAGATCAAGTAAACTATTTATCGAGGGGAATGGGTTTAAAACCTATAACTGAAAAATCTTCATAGTGGATACCCAATCTAGCTGACTGGAGATCCCAAGATCTAGGTTCAAAAGGGACAACTAAATTATGAAGAGACTTGCATAGCACTAATGATGTCCAATCCTACTCATTCCTATAATAATTGTGCTACTGCTAAACGTACTAGGATAAGCATTGCTTTTAATGATTCTTATGACATGAACATTCATGTGGGGTATAGCAGGATACTCCTAATAAGAATCACCTATATGAGTGTGAACTGGACCAATTCTATCAGAATTTTAAGGTTTAATTCTCTGAAGCACTCATGAAACTAGAAGATGTTGGGGCCAAAATGAACACAACCATGAGAACGAAAAGAATGCTCGAGAAGAAGTTGCATGATTGTTATTGTTTTAGTTTACACAAAATACTAAAAAGTTCAAGACATCATGTTCACTTTTTAGCAAGTAAACTCGATAACAACTCATAAGGAAGGTTCAAAGCCACAAGCTACCTATCTCGATACAACTTCATCCCATTATACTCTCTTTAGTGTCTGCATATTCATTTGTATTAAAATCCTTTTATGTAGGAGTTTGCCTTTGCTGATATTTGATCTAAGTCCAATTTTCATTCATGTAGGGGATTATTGGGTAATGGGCCTGGAATACCTAATGGGCCTTGAAAGCCCATTACCTCCTCCTTGTGTATGAATGAGAAATTATGAGGACATTTAGTCCCACATCGAAAAAATCAAGAAAGGAAGGTTCACTTATATGGAAACCCCTTCCTTTATGCTTAAGTTCCTTAGGCTCACCATAAGTGGAGAGCTTGAGGGTGATGCTACACCCATGCGCACGCGTGTGCGAAGGGCGCAATAGGCGCTTTGTAGGTGCACTTTGCACATGCGCATCATCGCGAAGAGCTTGAGGGCTTTAAATTTTTTTTAGATCATGAGGATCCGACGGTGGAGACTGATCAGATTAAGATAAGAGGCTTAGATCAATTGACCGTTGATCATCGGATCAGGATCAGACTGATCGTTGATCGATCATATGAAGGTCAAGATCGAACACTGAGATGCGGTGATCAATCACAATCGCGATCACGGCAGTATCGATCCAATGGACACATCGATCGATTGACTGGTCAACTATTGACCGATTAGACCGTTGATGATAAGGCGCCCGTTCGATCAAGCCGTTGATGATCGTTGGTGATAAGGCAATCGTTTAATCGTGAAAAGGTGTATCAAAGTCGTGCTATGACTTATCCGATCATGGAGATGGCTTATCTGATCGTGGAAATGACCTTTCGATTCATGGAAAGGCTTATCAGATCACGTGATCTGAAGATCACGATGATTAATAGGCATATCAAGGGTGATAAGCCCTTACCCTCACATCCTTTAATCATTTCCTTTTAAATCAAATCAATAAAATTTAAACCCGTAAGGATGCTTCCAAAAGGCACCTTAAGGCTATAAATAGACCTCTAGACTTGCATTTGATTCATTCAATCTGAAAGTCCTTTCCTCTCTTAGGTATTTGCATACTCTCCTAAGGGTAGTATAGCAATAGTGCATTAAAAAAAGAAAAGCATTCTTGGTTCGATATTTTTAGTGAATTGTAGTGCTGCTTTCATCAAAAGAAGACTGTTGTATCTTGGAAGACAATCGTCATACTGACTGTAAGCACTGTTGTGGGATGAAATTGTCTTAAGGACATAGAGTGTAACTCTAGACTTAGTCTTATCAATTAGGTAACCACTATCTGCACCAACAGAAATGAAAAGACTTAAGAAGGTAAAAAGAATATTTTTTCAAGTAGATGGGACTGCATAACCTATCTTGAGAATATCTATCATAATATTTTAACGAAAACTCCAAATCAAGATCCATAAAATGCTTTGAAATTCTGACTTTTTAAGCTTTCCAAGCATATGCTATTTTCCTAGCAAAAGTTTAGAAAATAACTTCAGATTTAATTTGGAAGTCATTCCTTGAAAAAAAGTCTCGAATACTTGGAAAACCAAGAGACTATTGAAAGCATCTTTAATCCTTTTGGTTCCCAAGTCATTACCATTAAAGAGGACACTCCTGTGTCAATCTCCCCTGGCTGAAACCGACTCATCCTCTGTCTTCAATATTGTTTTCTCTATAGTAGAATGACAAACCAGCAACATTAAAAGTATTCCAAATGCCATAATTTTTTGGCAAGTCAATCTTATAAACATTTTGCCCAATACGTTGAATAACCTTAAAAGGACCAGCAGCACTTAGTTGGAGTTTAGCATACTTTCTTCTGGAAAAACAATCCTTTCGAAGATGAACCCATACTATGTCTCCTTCTTTAAATTCAACATGCTTCCTATGTTTGTTGGCATTCCTCATGTACTTTCATTCTGTTTAGCAATCTTTTCATGAACTTGTTCATGGAGTATTTTAATTCTTTTACTCTCTCTTCTATATCTCCATTGAAATGAAATGTAGTAGGAAGTGGCATTAAGTCCAAATGACTTATGGGATTTTGGCCATAGACAACTTGAAATGGACTAAGTCCAATAATTTGACTTGTAGATTGATTGTGAACAAATTCAATTTGTGCCAAAATAATTAAGATCCCACTAATGTAAATTCTCCCTATATAACTTCTTAAAAGATTTTTCATGTAGTTTAATAATGGATTTTGGAATTTCATGTAGTTTAATAATCTCTCAAAAGTAGAAGTCAGCAATAAGAGAGGCATCAGAAGTCTTATTGCAAGGAACAAAAGGTGTCATTTTGGAGAAAAGATCAACGACAACCATGATTGAGTTTTTGTTCTTTTGAGTTTTGGGCAAACCAACTATAAAATCCAACTAACAACTTTCCAAGGAGCATTGGCGATAGGAAGTGAAGTATACAAATTAGAATTTGGTTATGGCTTTTGGCTATATGACAAATTCTACAACGCTTCACATACCTGTTAATGTCCCTTTCCATTTTGACCAGTAAAAATTTTCTTGCATAAGAGCCAAAGTTTTATCTCTTACAAAATATCCTCTAAGACCACCTTCATGAGCTTCCGTGATAATTGAGTCCCTCAAAGAACATGCTGCTAAAGAAAGATCAACTTATTATTCATGGGAGGTTAACTTAGTCATTTCTTTGTAAACAATATCTTTTATTACTCTCTTTTGATGCATAGTATTAAAGTGATATTAATGAAAAGTTAAGGTATTTTTTTTAATCACAGTGGAGATGAATAAGAGCAGCATATATCATAATTGTAAATCCATGGAAAATTTATTATTTATAATAATGATCAAATAATAGGAAATTTGTTATTTCTAAAAAAAATTCATTATCTTATAAAGAAAAATACTTAAAGAAAGACTAGTTAATTATGTATGGAAGGTTAACACTAAAGGTTGGTGATTCAAAATACACCTCTAGAGATTGATACGTAGAAAATTGGCTTTAAGTTATTAAAAAAAAAAAAAAAAAATTGCCAAAAAAGAAGTTGATGGCTCAAAATCGATCCATTAAAGTAGTAGTATGGCTTATGTTTGGTGAGGGAGTAGCGACGTCTAACATAATTACTTAGCTAGGAAAACACCAATAACTCTGCAGAAATAATTTAGATTAGCCCTGAGTTTAAATGAAGTTCCTTGGCTTGGTTATCTAAAGAACAAGTTAGTTGAAGCCATAAAAGCATCTT
The DNA here is from genome assembly GCA_900491605.1 of Calamus simplicifolius. Taxonomy (NCBI): domain Eukaryota; kingdom Viridiplantae; phylum Streptophyta; class Magnoliopsida; order Arecales; family Arecaceae; genus Calamus; species Calamus simplicifolius. The sequence goes on along the minus strand of UESW01004884.1, from coordinate 683,806 downwards.
AAAAATTAAGTTGATTGAAATGGAACCAAAGCTTCTCGTTAAGAGGTATTCCATATGGCATACAAGTCTCATACCCGGATATGAAAGACCTCAATCTTAGGAATGATATTTAATTGCTTGCATGGCCGATCTTAATTAACAAAGTTTTATTCCATCCTAAGAGACTTATTTCTAGGAATAGTTCTTAAATACTCGTAGGCCAACATTAATTAGCAAAATCTTGCCAAGTTTCAGTTATCAACCTAAGAGACTTGACCATAGAAAGGAGTTGTCTTCAATCACACCTCGGATCTATTCAAGATTGGTGAGAAAACTACAAGTTTCATGCTCCAACTTTAGAGATTTTTTTCTAGGAACTGATCTTTAATCACTCCTAGGGTCCACTTAGATTACTAGAGCTTTCCTAAGTTTCAAGCTCCAACATAAAAATCTTGGATGCCCCTAAATAGTCCCACAGGTCATCCTCTCTCTCCCCATCCTTTAAGGAATCGACCTTAAGGAGTTTGATGTCTTGGGCTCTATCGAGTGGCTTACTATCCTGACTTTGAGGTTAGAGGGACTGATTGATCTGAACTAGGGATTTTTGAGCCCCTGAGCACTGAGGAGGAGGCCTTACTAATCCAGCGTGAGATAAAGACGGTTCGGCCTCTTGCTTAACTGTCTTAGGCCATCTTGAACAGTAGAACCCTTGGTTTATTTAAATAAAAATTCTATTGATCAAAGTAAACTTTAGATAAAGGAGTATATACAGAATTTGTTGCCAAATCCTAGTTTTGAAACTCAGATTGGGGTTTTAAAATTATAGATGAAGTTGTATTCATTGCTTATAAAAATGTATTATCGTAGTTAAGTAGGATTTGGTATGTGAGTGCAGCTCGACACTACAAAAAAAAAAAATATGGCTGGATTGTAACTCATTTTTTCTTAGAACATGGCCATTTAATGACACTATAAAGCGTCGGCGTCGAACCCTTCTTTCACCACCCCTTTAGGCAAGCCCTAACTATCTTCTTCCTACTCTCCGTGCTCCTTCTCCTTTTGCTCCGGCGGACTCATAATAAATACGAAGTGAATAGATTTATATCTATTTCGTTTTACTTGTTTCAGATCAGCTCCAGATGTGTGAAGTGGTCTCCACGATTCCAAGTGTGCCTTCTCCCCACTCTTCCTTTAATTGGTGAAAGTTCTGCTTTATTAATAGCCTGCTTTTTCTTCTTTTGGCCTGATTCAGCGATCAGATTCAATGTGGAAACGGTGCAATACAACAATATTAAGCTCCTAGTTTGGGATCTAGCTACGTTGATCTGCCCTTTTTTACATGTTGTAGTCTTCCCTATTTTACGAAGAATCTGGCACTGATTTGCATGGTACTGAGTTTGATATACAGAATCTTAATCTATGTTTTAGGACTTTAATATCTAGGGTTGTAATATTTTAGGAGAATTCTGGTTGTTAGATAAAGAATTCAATTGGCAAGGGAGTCCGACGCAGGGGGTATGATTTTGTTTTTCACCGGACACCAAGGGTCTCTGGAAAGCTGTTCACTCCTTTTTACGCAGCTGCAAGCAAAAAGTGATATATATATTGTTGCCGCCGGGATCCGTCCTCCGACTCGGGCGCGGTCGATCTCCAGGGAGAGGGGGTGCGGCGGACCTGCAAAACAGGAAGCCCACACGCGGAGGGACGCTGGGGGTGATCCTCCGCGGAAGGCCCTCCGACGCTCAAGTCAGCGAGGAAGGAATCGGCGATCAACCAGACAATGGGGAGGTGGATCTCTCCGGGAGACCTCTCCAAGGGGGCGGTCAATCGGAAACTCTGAGAAAGGGGCAGAGCACCGACGGGCTGCCGGGAGAGAGGAATGATTCCAGAGTTTGTGCGCCAAGAGTCGCGTACCTGAGGGAATCTGCCAATCTGATATTTATAGACTGTCACCTGGGACTTGAGCGTCTTCTGGAAGGTTCTGAGGTTGTTACGATACGGGGGTAGACAGAATCAGGCCGTTGTGGGGCCGTTAGAATCCACGCCTTCTTTGTTAAGGGATCGACGGCTGAGAGAGCTCCTTGATGTCTTGGGATCTGGGTGAGTAGACCTGGGGCGGTTACAATAGGTCTTAGGCCACGTCTCAACATGATTCCCTGCCCAAGGTGCTGCTCGGGTAAGCTTGAGCTCTCCCGCGTTAGGTTCCGTGGAGGTAGACGTCAGGGCGTGGATCGCTAGGTAGTAGCGGGCTACGGAAGCCCGGAAGGGGCTGAGCTAGGGAAGCCCGGAGGAGGCCGAGCTACGGAAGCCCGGAGGAGGCCGAGCTACGGAAGCCCGAAAGAGGCCGAGCTAGGGAAGCCCGGAGGAGGCCGAGCTACGGAAGCCCGGAGGAGGCCGAGCTACGGAAGCCCGGAGGGGGCCGAGCTACGGAAGCCCGGAAGGGGCCGAGCTACGGAAGCCCGGAGGAGGCCGAGCTACGGAAGCCCGGAGGAGGCCGAGCTAGGGAAGCCCGAAAGGGGCCGAGCTGGGGAGACGGCGGGAGGAGTCAGCCTTAGCCGCCTCGCATGGATATCAATGCAATGATGATTTTACCCCCCAACACATGCCCTCACTCCCTAGTTCGAAGCGTAGGTTCGGGCGTAGGGAGTATAAGCTCAAGTGGCGCGCCCTGGACGGGACGTCTTGGCTAAACAGTTTATGCAATGATGCCCTAATTATGCGACAGGGCCATCGTACCTTCGGAGGTAAGGTTCCTCCACTAGCGACGGTTGAGATTATGCGTGCCGTGAATCCCGATCAATATGGAGGTTTGTCGAGGCGATTTCGGATGCCTCGAACGGGACGTCCGCCTCCCTAGGGCGGTTCCTTGGCGGAGAAGCGAAGTGACAGCCGCCCTAATATATATATACACTTATGCACATGTGCGCATGTCCGCGGCGTCTTCCCACCTTGTTTTCAGAAGAGTATTGGTCTCTCATCCTCTCCAGCGTTCATCGTTCTCGCCCAGGATTTCCCTCAACCGAGATGGCGATGAGCCCTGAAGATGTGGCCTCAGAAATCGTTGCTGAGGATTTGGGGAGGATTCACCAGAGGTATGGTCTGCCCCTGGATGTAGTTTGCAGGTGCCGAAACCCGAAGATAGGGTTACTCGGGGGTTAGAGTCTGGAGTCTTTATCTATGAGGATAGTTTTAAGGCGGGTCTTCGTTTTCCTCTCCATCCCTTGGTGAAGGAGATCATGACCCACTACAACATCTGTCCATCGATGGTGGCTCCAAATAGTTGGCGGAATATCGTCGGATTCATTTCGATGTGTCACCAGATTCAAATCATTGCGACTCTTCCCCTTTTCCGCACCTGTTACCACTTGACTCCCGGGAGGAAATCAGAGTGGACCTCCATCGGTCCCCGGAGATCTTTTAATGTCATTGCGGATAAGCCTTCTTCCATCAAGGGGTGGAAGAGCCGATTCGTAATTGCGGAGGGAAACGTCGGTTCCGATTTCCCTCGACGATGGGGGGAAGTTGCGAGGGATGCGGAGACGCATCCGACCTTGTCGGCGCAGGAGGAGAGGGACCTGGATGTCATTCATAATGGACGGGTATTTTCGGCTAACGACCTGTTATCGAAGGGGGCCCTCTTTGCAGCCGAGCTCAGCCCTCTGATCCACAAGGTGAGTCCCTTTTTGCACTGTGTATTTTTCTCGATTACCGCGTTTGGGTCTGAGAATGTAAATTCTGGTTTGACAGCCACGAGGTTGGCGTTGTCGAGCCTCTCCAAGAGGAAGAGGGGGAAGCGCCCAGGGGAAGGTAGCGGCGCGGACAGCGGCTGGCCCGAGAAAGGGCCCATACCTCTGCCAAAAACCCGCCGGACATCGGAGGAGCAGTCCCCATAGGACCGCCGGGGGCAAAGGAGGATCCGGGGAGTAAGGCCGCGGCACCTGGCGCCCTTGTACTGGAGATATCGGACAGTTCGGATGAAGCTCCGCTGGCTCGTCCGACCGCGTCCCCCTTGAAAGAGGAACCTGCGATGGGTCCAGCGGAGACGGCCGTAGCAGAGGGGCCCATTGTCTCCGCAGGATCACCACCGGCTCCAGCGGGAGAGGGGGAGGAGATAGCCGCAGCGGAGGAAGTTCAGGGGGAGCCCCTACTTGGTCTGTCCGCCGGGGAGTCTGGTAGCAGTGAGGTCGGGCCGCCTTCGATGGGTCAAGAGGCGGGTCAGACCGAGGCCTCGGGGGAGCCCACGGAGGAGACGCAGGTGGTGGCGACTGGAAAGGATGCATCGGTGGAGGGAGCACAACAAAGTGGGGGTCCCACGATCGGGGCCCCTCGAAGAAGATTTTGGGGAGGCTGGCGCTTGGGCTGGCCGAGCTATCTGAAGAGGCCCAAGCCAGGGCCCTGATGGAGGAGGCTGGGAGGCTGAAAGCTTCTCAGCTGGGGGTCGTCCAGGCCGGTCCCTCAGGCGGGGCCGGCCAACCCAGCAGCTCGGAGACTAGCATTGATGAGGCATTTTCCGCCATGATAAGGTCGGTCCTGCATCCGGGTGCGGATCCGTCGACGGACAAGTTTGCCGACCTGGGATTGGTCGATGCTGCGTTCGGGCAGCAAGGTGTAGCTGAGAGTATTCATCTCCTTATTGCCATTGATAACACGACTTTAATGAGGATGACCCGGGACTACGCTTCGCGGGTGAGTCAATTTTCCTGTGTGACAGGTGTTTCCCGATGGATTCCGTCGTGGGCGCTGATTCAGTTTTTGTCTTTGCAGAGCATTTTGCTTTCCCGAGCAATTTGCTGGTGCCTGAGTTTGGCGACGGGGGCCAGCGTCCAGGCCCGGAGGGAGAATGTCGAGCTCCAGTCACGGCTGAAGGTGTCTGAGCAGTTCGAAGAGCTCATGGACACAATGGACAGGAACTCGAAGGCGGCAAGGGCGGCACATCAGGCTGCCGTGGACGAGGTGTCCAAGCAGAAGCGCAGGGTGGAGGAGTTACAGGGACTCCTGGCGAAGAGCGACGACGCATGCCGGGAGCTGGCCAGGATCGAATCAAAACACTCCGCGGAGGTGGCGGCGATGCGGCGGGAACCACTACTAGAAAAGTGTGATTTACCGAGGGATTTTTCCGAGGGAAAAAATCCCTCGCAATTCCGAGGGATTTTCCGACAAAAAAATATAAAATATAAAATTTTTCGACAAAACAAATTTTCTCGGAAAATCCGTCGCAAAAATAATTTTGCGAGGGATTTTCCGAGGGATATTTCTAACATAAAAGAGTTATTTGCAAAACAATTCCGGTAAAAATAATCCCTCGCAAAATCCCTCGGAAATTAATTTTCCGAGGGATTTTCCGAGAGATTTATTTTTCATTAATGAGTTATTAATAAAATTTTTTTGATGAAAAAAATCCCTCGGACAATCCTTCGCAAATTTAATTTTTCGAGGGATATTCCGAGGGATTTTCCGAGGGATTTCCAATAATCAATGGCTTATTTTTAAAAAAATATTTGATGAAAAAAATCCCTCGGAAAATCCCTCGCAAATTAAATTTCCGAGGGATTTACCGAGGGATTTATGCATTATTAATAAAATTTTTTGATGAAACAAATCCCTCGGAACATCCCTCGGAAATTATTAATTTCCGAGGGATTTTTCGAGGGATTTTTCATCAAATTTCCGAGGGATTTTTCGAGGGATTTCCTATAATCGATGGCTTATTTGTTAAAAAATATTTGATAAAATAAATCCCTCGGAAAATCCCTCGGAAATTAACTTTGCGAGGGATTTTCCGAGGGATTTATTTTTAATTAATGAGTTATTAATAAAATTTTTTGATGAAAAAAATCCCTCGGAAAATCCCTCGGAATTAATAATTTCCGAGGGATTTTCCGAGGGATGTTTTTCATCAAATTTCCGAGGGATTTTCCGAGGGATTTTTTTCATCAAAAAATTTCCGAGGGATTTTCCGAGGGATTTCCTATAATCGATGGCTTATTTGTTAAAAAATATTTGATAAAATAAATCCCTCGGAAAATCCCTTGGAAATTAACTTTGCGAGGGATTTTCCGAGGGATTTTTTTTTAATTAATGAGTTATTAATAAAATTTTTTGATGAAAAAAATCCCTCGGAAAATCCCTCGGAATTAATAATTTCCGAGGGAGTTTCCGAGGGATGTTTTTCATCAAATTTCCGAGGGATTTTCCGAGGGATTTTTTTCATCAAAAATTTCCGAGGGATTTTCCGAGGGATTTCCTATAATCGATGGCTTATTTGTTAAAAAATATTTGATAAAATAAATCCCTCGGAAAATCCCTCGGAAATTAACTTTGCGAGGGATTTTCCGAGGGATTTTTTTTTAATTAATGAGTTATTAATAAAATTTTTTGATGAAAACAATCCCTCGGAAAATCCCTCGGAATTAATAATTTCCGAGGGAGTTTCCGAGGGATGTTTTTCATCAAATTTCCGAGGGATTTTCCGAGGGATTTTTTTCATCAAAAAATTTCCGAGGGATTTTCCGAGGGATTTCCTATAATCGATGGCTTATTTGTTAAAAAATATTTGTTAAAATAAATCCCTCGGAAAATCCCTCGGAAATTAACTTTGCGAGGGATTTTCCGAGGGATTTTTTTTAATTAATGAGTTATTAATAAAATTTTTGATGAAAAAAATTCCTCGGAAAATCCCTCGGAATTAATAATTTCCGAGGGAGTTTCCGAGGGATGTTTTTCATCAAATTTCCGAGGGATTTTCCGAGGGATTTTTTTCATCAAAAAATTTCCGAGGGATTTTCCGAGGGATTTCCTATAATCGATGGCTTATTTGTTAAAAAATATTTGTTAAAATAAATCCCTCGGAAAATCCCTCGGAAATTAACTTTGCGAGGGATTTTCCGAGGGATTTTTTTTAATTAATGAGTTATTAATAAAATTTTTTGATGAAACAAATCCCTCGGAAAATCCCTCGGAATTATTAATTCCCGAGGGATTTTCCGAGGGATTTTTTTCATCAAATTTCCGAGGGATTTTCCGAGGGATTTCCTATAAAATTTTTTGATGAAAAAAATCCCTCGGAAAATCCCTCGGAAATTAATAATTTCCGAGGGATTTTCCGAGGGATTTTTTCATCAAATTTCCGAGGGATTTTCCGAGGGATTTTTTTCATCAAAAAATTTCCGAGGGATTTTCCGAGGGATTTCCTATAATCGATGGCTTATTTGTTAAAAAATATTTGTTAAAATAAATCCCTCGGAAAATCCCTCGGAAATTAACTTTGCGAGGGATTTTCCGAGGGATTTTTTTTAATTAATGAGTTATTAATAAAATTTTTTGATGAAACAAATCCCTCGGAAAATCCCTCGGAATTATTATTCCCGAGGGATTTTCCGAGGGATTTTTTTCATCAAATTTCCGAGGGATTTTCCGAGGGATTTCCTATAAAATTTTTTGATGAAAAAAATCCCTCGGAAAATCCCTCGGAAATTAATAATTTCCGAGGGATTTTCCGAGGGATTTTTTTCATCAAATTTCCGAGGGATTTTCGAGGGATTTTTTTCATCAAAAAATTTCCGAGGGATTTTCCGAGGGATTTCCTATAATCGATGGCTTATTTGTTAAAAAATATTTGTTAAAATAAATCCCTCGGAAAATCCCTCGGAAATTAACTTTGCGAGGGATTTTCCGAGGGATTTTTTTTAATTAATGAGTTATTAATAAAATTTTTTGATGAAACAAATCCCTCGGAAAATCCCTCGGCGAGGGATTTTCCGAGGGATTTTTTTCATCAAATTTCCGAGGGATTTTCCGAGGGGGATTTTTCTTGAAACCCCTCGGGAAAATTTTCCGGAATTATTTTTCCCCGATCCCTCGGGATTTCCGAGGGATCCGAGGGATTTTTTCATCAAATTTCCGAGGGATTTTCCGAGGGATTTCCATTTTTTGATGAAAAAAATCCCTCGGAAAATCCCTCGGAAATTAATAAATTTTCCGAGGGATTTTTTTCATCAAATTTCCGAGGGATTTTCCGAGGGATTTTTTTCATCAAAAAATTTCCGAGGGATTTTCCGAGGGATTTCCTATAATCGATGGCTTATTTGTTAAAAAATATTTGTTAAAATAAATCCCTCGGAAAATCCCTCGGAAATTAACTTTGATTTTCCGAGGGATTTTCCGAGGGATTTTCCGAGGGATTTTTTCATCAAATTTCCAAGGGATTTTCCGAGGGATTACCTATAATCAATAGCTTATTTGTTAAAAATTATTTGATAAAAAATTCCATCGGAACATCCCTCGGAAATTAAATTTCCGAGGGATTTTCCGATGGATTTATTTTTCATTAATGCGTTATTAATTAAATTTTTTGATGAAACAAATCCCTCGGAAAATCCCTCGCAAATTTAATTACCGAGGGACTTTCCGAGGGAATGTTTTCATCAAATTGCCGAGGGATTTTCCGAGGGATTTCCAATAATCAATGGCTTATTTTTTAAAAAATATTTGATGAAAAAAATCCCTCGGAAAATCCCTCGTAAATTTAATTTCCGAGGGATTGTCCGAGGGATTTATTTCATCAAATTTCCGAGGGATTTGCCGAGGGATTTCCAATAATCAATGGCTTATTTTTTAAAAAATATTTGATGAAAAAAATCCCTCGGAAAATCCCTCGCAAATTATATTTCCGAGGGATTTACCGAGGGATTTATGCGTTATTAATAAAATTTTTTTCATCAAATTTCCGAGGGATTGTCCGAGGGATTTTTTTCATCAAAAAATTTCCGAGGGATTTTCCGAGGGATTTCCTATAATCGATGGCTTATTTGTTAAAAAATATTTGTTAAAATAAATCCCTCGGAAAATCCCTCGGAAATTAACTTTGCGAGGGATTTTCCGAGGGATTTATTTTTCATTAATGCGTTATTAATTAAATTTTTTGATGAAACAAATCCCTCGAAAAATCCCTCGCAAATTTAATTTCCGAGGGACTTTCCGAGGGAATTTTTCATCAAATTTCCGAGGGATTTTCCGAGGGATTTTCCGAGGGAATTCCGAGTGATTTTTTTTCATCAAAAAATTTTATTAATAACTCATTAATGGAAAACAAATCCCTCGAAAAATCCCTCGGAAATTAATAATTTCCGAGGGATTTTCCGAGGGATTGTTTTATCCAATTTTTTTTATCAAATAAGCCATTTATTATAGAAAATTCTAAAAAAATAATTTTGCGAGGGATTTTTCTAGGGATTATTTTTATCAAAAAAATTTATTAATAACTCATTAATGAAAAATAAGGAAGGCCTTGCCGAAGGGTGGCGGAGGGGATGAAGGGGACCGGAGGGATCATGGAGGGGGGCGGAGGCGAGCCAAGGAAGGCAAAGGTGAGGGAGGAGGCCGGAGGGGAGGGAGGGGGGCGGAGGCGTGGGAGGCGGAGGCGGTGGGTTTAATTAGGAAACTCACCGCCGCTGGTTGCTGCCGGTGCCGGGGACGCCGCTCGGTGCCGAGGAAGGAGATCGCCGGGACGCCGCTCTACTGGTGCCGTGGAAGGAGCAGGGAGAGGGGGAAGAATGGATCGGGCGGTGCGTTAGGGAGGGGGTGTGCAGAATTCTTGTGATAAATTAAATTTATTTTAAATTGCATGGAAATAAAAAGTAAAAAAGAAATTATATATATAAATCATAAATATATTCTTATTATAAAAGAATTTTAAATTAATATATTAAAATAAAATTAAATTGCGATCAATCATGATCATCCAAGTCATCGTTTGATCTCGATCAGTCCCTCATCAACGTTCAACCGTCCAACGTTCATATCATCAACGACTGCGATCAATCAACCCTAAACCCTAAACCCTAAACCCTAAACCCTTAACCCTTAAACCCTTAAACCCTTAAACCCTAAAACCCTTAAACCGGTCATCGTCGATATTTGGGATCATGCAGTCCTTGATTGATCGCAACCATCGGATCGTCGCCGATCGGATTGATCGCAACCGTCGGATTGATCATCGCCGATCGGGATCATGGATCCGATTGATCGCAACCGTCGGATCGTCGCCGATCGGATTAACGAAGCCGTTAAATATTTTAAAAAATAATTTATTTAGCGACGCAGCTAAATGCGTCGCTAGTTTGCAACTCATTAGCGACGCATTTTGTTAGAAAAATTTAAAAATTCGCTGTTATTTTAGCACTGGAAGCTGAAATTTAAAAAGACATACCTTCTTTTTACCTGGTGTTTGTACTTGGCTTGCAAGTTGGTTTACAATTTATATGAATTCAAAGATGAAAAGACTAGTTAGATATGAGGTTTGGCTATGTTAAGTCTAACTTGTTTATGCACACATGGACTCTGAAGCCACATTTCATTTATTTATTTATTTTTAATTTTTAAAATTTATGAACTATGTAAATATAAAGATAAAAAAAATGACTAGATCTAAGCTTTGCTACATTTATATATATATAGAATTGGTTGTTGTTGCTTGTCTTTAATTTGCAGGTGAATTAGTATGGCTATTGAAAACGAGTCTTAATGACCAACCGAACTTATTTTATTTTGCAAAGAAAGTTAGTTGTTGTTATTAGTGAGCATGAGATGACGGTAGTCGAGTCCTAAGTCCCTACTACTACTACTACTACTACTACTACTTCCGCAAACGAAGAGGAAGAAGACAAAAGAAGAAGGCGTTAGAATTCCACCACCGGCCTCACGGCATGGCTTTTTCCTAGATGCGAGAGAATACAATTGTCGGCACATTTTGACAACAGCCAACCGCAACCTAATTTTTTTTAGGCTAAATGGTTCGTTTTGACGCTTGACCAACACCACTAATTAACTAATAGAATATCAACATCTGGTTCATGATGTTTACCTCCAACAAAAGCCCTTAAATTGCATCCCAAGAATGTGAGATAAATTCAAGTTTAGTTGAGAGATGATATATAACTGCAACCTAACTTGCCCGTCGGATAACCAAGATATATATATATATATATATATATATATAATGGCCTCTCTCTCTCTCTCTTTCCGGCGATAATTATGGAGAGAAAGAATTAAAGGTTCTTCGCCGCTACATATTGGTTATCGGACCTACCGCATTAATTTAATTAGCGTGAAAAAAATAAATCCGGAGTCAAAGGCCAGGCCGTTCGGCTACCGCAGCGTGGTCCCCCACTTTCATTAAAAAATTAAACCTTAATAATTTCAACCGACCGCGAGCGCCCATATTTCATTAAAAAATTCTCCCAGCGCGTTTGGCATTTCCTCTCTTCCCTCGCGACGACCGTCGAGCTCCCTACTCTTCTCCGTGGTCCGTCCTCTCTTCCGTCTGAGCCGCGAAGCTCTTCTCCGTCGAAGCTCTTCTCCGTCGAGCTTCCTCCCTCTTCTCCGTCGAAGCTCTCTTCCGTCCGAGCCGCGACCGTCGAGCTTCCCTCTTCTCCGTCCAAGCATTTCAAACCCTAGGGAAGAACAAACAAGGTAAAAATGTATTCTGAACCCTCTTAATCCCCTTTCGTAGATCCCCAAACCTCCATCCGGACCGCAACTCCCCTCCGCCAGGGCCGCCCGGCCATCCGCTCAAGTCCTCCGCCTCCGTCTTTCTTTTTCTTTCGGTCTCAATTTCTTTATTTCTTTTTCCTTTTTTTTTTCTTCTGGCAGGTGCTGGAGCTTCTCAAAAAGAACAGAGGCTCTTCGGTGAGGTAAGGTCATTTCCTAACGATTTTATCCTTTGTGGTTTTCAAAAGATAAGCTATCTGTCTAGAATTGGGCTTTTTATGCCCAGTCTTTCATGTGACTGCAGTACAATGAAGATTTCATCGTCTTTACTAGTAACAACCTTAGTTTTTTTAAGTGAAAAGGGCAGCAAGCAATATGTAATCAAATAGGATTATTGGTCATCCAAACCCAGCCCATCTGCAGCCTTACCCTAAAATTTATCATAACTCACAAAAAGGAGAAATTCTGAAACAGAGCATCCTAGTTTTCTTCCATATGATCAATGATTTAATTTTTGGGTAAGACAATTAAAGTAAGTAACCATTGAGACTGTTGAAAGTTGAAACACTTATTGTCAGAATTGCCTTCCCTGTGTTATCAAGTTTTAGTCCTGGCCCTTTTATATCTGTTTCAAGGAAAAAGTGCTTGCCTTTCATTGGTTCAGCCATTGCAATGTCTCTTAGTTCCTGTATTTTGTCAGTGAACACAGGATTTTACTTCTGATCTAAGCTACATTATATTTGGCAAGTCAATTCTAGCTCTAGGATGTGCACACACCTGTCATATATGCTTTCCTTGATGCTATGTAATCAATCTCACTTGATACTCAGAATGGTTGAGTGAAATGCTAGTTCTTGAGTCTTTGTTTATGCTGCAATATGAGATGATCTGCTGATTATCAATGCTTTGGATTGGCAAAAGTAGGGTGCTCTGCTTTTGGAGTGATAAGTATCTTATTTGTGTGTTCAGTGTGTCTAAGAGTCTAAAAGCTAAGTATCCAAGTAAAACAAAATTAATGATCCTTAAGTTACTTACCCGACGGAGAATGCTTTTGGTATAAAATGAGTATACTTATTTGTCACAACATATTTGTCATATTTGCTGAGCCCTTTGCTATCATATTTGTCACAACATCATGGGCTTTGGTATTAAGTCCATGATGATGTAAAAGAGAAAGGGGCAGACAAATATTTCACTAACCATATGTCTAGAGAAATAAATAGAAGTAGTAAAATGTAGACAAATATTTCACTAATCATATCTCCAGATAAATTAATAGTGGTAAATGCACGAAGAGAAAATTACACGTAGATAGACAATAGATACTCTGTCCTATCAGTTACAACCACAGTCACCCAAAAGAAAGGTAATAGTTGTGAAAAATAAGAAAAATTGATACTATTTAATAGATTATAGATTCTAGATTAACTGTGAGTAACGTGAAAAAGAAGCATGAAAATAGTTAAAAGTAATACTGGAGTCATTTAGAAGTGATCGTCCAACTGTCCAGATTCTCAAAACAAAGATCATAAAACTAAAGAGTTCTTCTAACAAGGTGAAATTTGAGTTCTCTTTGGAAAGTGCGAAAGTATCAGCACCATCATGGTTTATTTTCCACATTAATTTGTGCAATAAAAGAATGGATACTTATACTTACGAGGAGTTTTCAAGGCCTGAAAGTAAGTCCCCAGAATCTTTCTTTTCAGACTTTGTACCTACATGAAGGGAAACCTTGTTAGATTGAACCATAAAATAGATATCAACAATTCAGCCTTTCAAATCCTTGTTATTATATAAAGAAAAAGCTTTCATGATCTAAAATTAGAAACAAAGCTTTCAAACCTTCAGTAAGACTACCTCAAAACCTACCATCAGATGAAGACTCAGGAATATATTTTGCAAGTCGATATTTCTGGATGCATAACAAATTTGGAATCAGAAAAAGCACAAATAACTAAGGGACAAGAAGAAGAACAGCCATTTGGATGCAAATTACCTGCAAGTGACTTTTGACATGATATATGGTTAATCCTGATACACCCATTGTTCTGAGTACACCTTTAGGAGTGGCTCCTGTCATGGTGTCAAACAATTAAATAACCACAGTAAGATTGACGGTTGTCAGGTATTAACTAGGCAACTGGAGTCTCAATTTTCACTAGTTAAACCAAGCCGAGCATCAATTATAACTTTTTATGCTTCATTGGTTCATTCTATAGATGAATGACAGAGTCTTGGTTAAGTATATTGATCCTTCAGGTAACACATGCCGGCCTTCCTTAACATAAGCATTATAAACCATTATGTAGCTGAAAATTACCTACTTACGATATCAGGAACAAAACCATTAAGAAGATAAAAATTACGTGGTAATGATCTCTTAGGGTTTGAAAGAATAAATAACTGCTTAAGTTAATGCAAAATATGAGAATATGAAGACAGAGTCAAGTAGGTGAAACCACAAACATAAGCTGGTGAGATTGCAAAAATAAGCACTTACTGTCAGGTCCACCAAGTTGCGCCACAGCATCCACAAAACGTTCATGAAGATCATGGGTCCATCGCAAACGCTGCCTTGAAGACCTCTGATAACACTTTGAGAATCAGTGGAAACTTGGCCATTTTGGGAGCACCTATGTTATGCATTTGGTTAGCTGTAACCAAATTTGAACCCTAGACACATCAATCATTCTTAGTGTAATTATCCCTTTTTTAATTAGAAGGTGAAAAGATGACATGAACTTATACTACACAATACAAATTGGGTATTTCTATATTTACTGCCTATCATTCATGTGATGTCTAGCACAAGCACCTATATTTCTTTGTAAGTGCTTCTCAAGTTTCAGTAATCCTTGCACAAACCATTTTAATCAAATTATGGAACTGTAATGTATTTGAAAATATTTATATGTTCTGCTACAACTACTTTATATCCATGAAATATATTAACCTTAGATGTTCCTATAAGAAAAAAGAACAGCCCATAGTGTTCTATTTCCTCGCTGAAAGATTTTTATCCTATTTTTTGATGGTATATGTTTTATTTCCTGACATGAGCTAAGGCGAAATTCTAATATATCCAGGGTGACTTCTCAGTTGTTCTGGATTATCAGCACTTCTCAGGTACTAGAGTTGTTCTGGATCTAGCCGAAACACCATCAAACCTTTTTAGAGTACGTATTCTGTTCCCTCTCAGGGTCCATTTGTATTAATACCTATAAACTATTACTTATTATTTACTACAACGATGGTTAACAAGCATTTGTATAGTACATGCATACAAACTCAAAATTAACATGCCTCAATTGTTTATGGTTTTAGGCTGGTTATCAAGAAAACACTCTAAAGCTTCGTTATTATGGACATTCGTCATTATCGTAGTTGGATGTATAATAGACTTTTACCAGACCGAAAGGGTTATACAGATGAGTTTCTAATAGGGTTGGAATGGTTTATTCACTTTGCATGCCAACAACCTATATTTTTGAGTGAGAAGAAAATTAGGTGTCCTTGTTTCAAGTGCAAAAACACAAAGTACTTGACTGTAGAGGAAGTAAAGGTACATCTTTATAAAAAAGGTTTCAAACCTGACTACTGGTATTGGACAGAANCCCTCAATTGTTTATGGTTTTAGGCTGGTTATCAAGAAAACACTTAAAGCTTCGTTATTATGGACATTCGTCATTATCGTAGTTGGATGTATAATAGACTTTTACCAGACCGAAAGGGTTATACAGATGAGTTTCTAATAGGGTTGGAATGGTTTATTCACTTTGCATGCCAACAACCATATTTTTGAGTGAGAAGAAAATTAGGTGTCCTTGTTTCAAGTGCAAAAATACAAAGTACTTGACCATAGAGGAAGTAAAGGTACATCTTTATAAAAAAGGTTTCAAACCTGACTACTGGTATTGGACAGAACATGGAGAAATTGAACCAATTGTGAATTATGGTGTTGATCAAATGCAATTTGCTGGTTCAAGTACTGCTCATTTAGTGCTTCTAGTTGTGGTCAATTGAATAATAATGAGCCAACCGATAGATACGAAGCCATGATTTTTGATGCTGCTGGTCCAATTTTGGAGATGTTTATAATAGCAATGTGGATGCTTTCAGAATAGAGATGCTCCAAATTATGTGGAGGAGCCTCCAAATAGAGAGGCTGAAAAGTTTTACGAGATGTTGCATGCAGCACAGCGGCCGCTCTGGTCAGGTTGTACTAATCACTCAGAGTTGTCAGTTGCTGTTAGAATGATGAGTATCAAGTCTGATAACAATATATCTCAGCATTGTTTTAATCAATTTGCGGGGCTTATGAAAGAAATATGTCCTTCCGGTAACTTAATACCTCCTGACTTCTATAAGACAAAGAGTTTAGTTTCGAAGCTTGGCCTATCTGCTAAAAAATAGACTGTTGCTCTAATGGATGTATGTTATATTACAAGGATGATGAGTCTTTAACTGATTGCAAGTTCTGTGGTCATCCTCGATACAAACCAGGTAGGATGGGAAGTGGGAATCACAGTCAAGTATCTTATAAGAGGATGCATTATTTGCCACTTATCCCTAGACTTAAGAGGCTTTACGCCTCGAACAGGTCGGCTGGGCACATGAGATGGCATTATGAGAATAGACGAGAACAGGATGTTTTGTGCCATCCATCAGATGGAGAAGCATGGAAACATTTTGATCGTACATATCCTGAGTTTGCATTAGAGCCAAGAAATGTTAGACTTGGGTTATGTGCTGATGGCTTTACTCCATACAGTCTCTCTGCTACAGCATACTCCTGTTGGCCAGTAATTGTTACGCCGTACAATCTGCCTCCTGATATGTGTATGACCACTCCATATATGTTTTTAACCTTGCTCATTCCTGGACCGCATAATCCGAAGATCATGATAGATGTATATTTGCAACCATTGATAGATGAATTAAAAGTTATGTGGAATGAGGGTGTAGTTACTTATGACATTTCAAGAAAGCAAAATTTTCTATTAAGGGCTGCTTTAATGTGGACAATCAATGATTTTCCAGCATATGGCATGCTGTCAGGGTGGAGTACAGCTGGAAAATTAGCATGTCCGTATTGTATGGAGAGAACAAAGGCTTTTCGCTTGGAGCATGGGGGTAAAATACATGGTTTGATTGTCATCGTCAGTTCTTGCCTTTTGATCATGTGTTCAGAAGAAATAAGAATGCCTTCCGAAAAAAAAAATTGATAGATCGGAGCCTCCTCTCAGATTAACAGGTGACCAAGTATGGAAAAAAGTTTGTGGATATCCCAAAATAACTGAAACAGGTCCTTGTAAATTTAGTGGATATGGAGAAAGTCATAATTGGACAAAACATAGCATATTTTGGGAATTACCATATTGGAAAACGAATTTAATCCGACACAATTTAGATGTCATGCACATAGAAAAAAATGTGTTTGACAATATTTTCAACACTGTTATGGATGTAAAAAAGAAAACAAAGGATAATGTTAAATCAAGAATGGATTTGAAAGAGCATTGTAGGCGGCGAGATTTGGAGCTCTATGAGTTACCTAATGGAAAGGTGGTGAAACCAAAAGCAAATTATAGCTTTACACTAGACCAAAAAAGAGTTGTTTGTGAATGGATAAGAGGATTGAAAATGCCCGATGGATATGCTTCAAATCTAGGTAGATGTGTAGATATGAACGAAGGCAAGTTATGTGGTATGAAGAGTCATGATTGTCATGTATTTATGGAACGTTTGTTGCCTATTGCATTTATTGCATTACCGGAACCAATATGGAAGCCTCTTACTGAGTTGAGTATATTCTTTAGAGACTTATGCTCAACTATGCTGCGGGTGAAGGATTTGGTACAAATGGAACACAATATCCCTATCATCTTATGTAAGTTGGAACGTATATTTCCACCTAGTTTCTTTGACTCAATGGAACATTTACCTATTCACCTACCATATGAAGCACGAGTAGGTGGACCCATTCAATACAGATGGATGTATCCCTTTGAGAGGTAAAGAATAATATTTCTATATTTGTTTCAAATCTTTATCCACATAATCTCTCATATATCACATGTGCTAACATACAATGCTATGTTCTTAGGTTCCTTAATAAGTTGAAAAAAATGGTCAAAAATAAAGCTCGCGTTGAGGGCTCTATATGTGAGGCATACTTATCACAAGAGACTTCTTACTTCTGTTCATATTATTTTGAGCCTCACATACATGCTATGGGCATTGGAGCTAATCGAAATGATGGTAGGGAAGAGTTTGAAAAAAGGCTCCAACCAACTCTTTCAATATTCAGTCAGTTTGGCCACCCATCTGGTCAATGTAGAAC
Source organism: Calamus simplicifolius (assembly GCA_900491605.1). Classification (NCBI taxonomy): domain Eukaryota; kingdom Viridiplantae; phylum Streptophyta; class Magnoliopsida; order Arecales; family Arecaceae; genus Calamus; species Calamus simplicifolius. Next base: position 665,997 of record UESW01004884.1, on the reverse strand, counting down.
ACGGTATTTGACTGATGCAGAGCTTACTGTTGCAACATTACATATATTATTAAATTGTGATGAAGTGAAGCCATATCTGGAGTAAGTGTCACATCCTCCTTAACTTTATAAAAACTTTATATTCAATCAATGAATCCAATAAAACTAATATTTTATGGTATTTTAGTATGTTTGTGCAGTTTGTGCGTGCTTCCACACCTGGATGTCTTAGTGATGCTCAGATAGATGCACTAATTGAGGCTTCATTTGTATCATGGTTCAAAGATTATGTAAGCTTTAAATTCTTATGCAAATTGAAATAATTTGTTCATATGAAACATAAGTCTAATATATTGTTTTTGTAATATATGATTAGGTGCACAATCCATGTAGTATGAAACAAAATCAACACTGGAATGACTTAGCGTGGGGTCCTATGAGAGTAGTAAAAACATGGCCCATGTATTTCATTGGTGGATTCAAATTCCACACACACGCATATAGTGAGGGCAAAAAAACAATCAATAGTGGAGTATGTGTTAAGAGCAGAGGACATGGTGATAATGAAAGTGACTTCTATGGTATTCTTAAGGAGGTGGTGGAGTTACAGTACCCAGGACAAGGTGATAAAACAGTGATGCTATTTTATTGTGAATGGTTTGATCCTATAAAAAATCGGGGGATGAAAGTGCACAAACAATATGATATTATTGAGATTCGACATCATAGAAGGTATGCAAAGTTTGATCCATTCATTCTTCCCCAACATGTGGTGCAAGTATATTATGTACCTTATCCTGGGAGGATAAGAGATAAGGTAGAGTGGTGGGTGGTGATCAAGACAAGACCGAGAGGTCGAGTAGATAAAGACCACACTTTGGAGCCTGCTTTTCAAGACGAGGAAATTTCTCGAGTCAATGCAATAGATGATAATGAGGCCATTGAAAATTTACGAGATAGTGAAGGATTATTTGAGGAGGTTGATGCATATCTTGAAGGCACCATTGATAATGAAGAAAAAGAAGATGAAGAAGAAGTTGAAGGAGAGGAAGAAGAAGAACAAGAGGAAGAAGAGGAACAAGAGGAAGAAGATGAGGAAGAAGAATATTTCACTAATGAAGATGATTCAGATCGAGAATAGATGATAACCTTTTTGTCAATAGCTTCTACATAATTTCTTTACTTTTTTTGTCAATAGATGATAACTTGTTTATATATATGCTTATTTAATATTTTGAAATTTGTTTTGTTTTATATTTACATTATTGTGCATCTATAGATGTCATCTTCAGATCGAGTTGTGAAGGGGAAGGGAAAGTTATCTACTACTCGGTTAAAGAAGACTCACGCAAAAAAACAACCACCACAAATTTAATAGTACCCTCAACCACCATGGCCCCCCAGATGCTTCACTCGCCACCATCTGTTACTGTCACACCATCTTCCTCTCCCATTTCACCACCCTCTTCAACCATGCCATCTCCTTTCCCTCCTATTCCACCACATCTCTCTACTATGCCATCTCCTTTCCCTTCTATTCCACCACATCTCCCTACTATGATCTCAGGGACTTTTACTACTGAACCACCTGGTTCCATTCCACCTTCCATTCCCACCACTTTCACTACCCCACCCTCTTCCTCTACTATGCCACCATCACTTTATTTTTCATACCCAAATACCATACCACACACACCTAGCCCTACTTACAGCCCTTCCTCTTCTCATACTGTGGTGCCACCTGGGCAATCACCGCCAGTCCAACCTGTGCATACTTCTACCACAACTTCTAGCCAGGAGGGCTTGCACACACAAACATCAGAGAGGGCACCATTAATTCCAAGTGGCTATGGGTAAAACTATATAACATTTAGATCATTATACTATTTTATTCCATTAAAATGAATATATGTGATTGTTTGATTATTTTTAATATGTACAGTTTCAATGACGACCACATGGTGACCCATGCTTTGGTTGAAATCCTTAAGAGCAAGTATGACGGTCCTCACTCTTCATGGAAGAAGATTCCAAAAAGGACACGAGACATGTGGTTTCGTGAGTTTGAGGTAACAATATTTTTTTTACTTGAGTTTGGTTTCAAAACATGCTCAACAATTTTATGATACACATATTTAGATGATTAATTTGAATCTGAACCAAGAGAAATTTCCAAAATTCAATTCTCCAATATTTTTTCTCTTTTTTTTGATTAGACCCTGGATGATCCAATCTGTACTTGACCCATGTCCAGCCCTGTGCTGATTATTGGAGTTGAACTTAGAACCACCCTTGTGCCAAATGCCCATTTTTCACAGGAGAGGAGTGAAGCATGTCTGGACAAACGCATTGCCTTGGTGACCATGGCACGATGCTGTCCTATAAGAATTGATGGCTTTCTTGAATGACCCAGAAGGATTATGTCATTGGTATGAGAAATAGGACCACAAGAACATCTTATATCAAAACATATTCTCTTTGACTGGCCCAATGGAAATTATGTTCGTTGGCATCTTACAGCACTTCATAGGGGTAAAAGTGAAACTCTAAATTTAGGTTTATGCAAGGTTATAAAACTCAATTTAGGTTTCAGTTTTAGCCTTTGACTAGAGTTTCAGTTTCAGCAGTTTCGATGTTCTTATTAACAATGCGCTAAGTATCAAAGTTTCGATGTTCTTAGTTGCTACTGCTCTTCCAACTTTATTCTTTGTCTCATTGATATGAAACCTATGTTTTTCTGTCTATTGGAATCATTCTTGTATATTTATAAATCACTTGTCATACTGAAGATTTTATATCATACAAAATTGGTCTGGTGCTGAAGTGGCAGCATTAATGTAGGGATAAAATCAAAGAGTCTCCAGAATGTCATGTTTTGAGTTATTCATTATTTTTGTCGGTTGTGTATCTTGTTCAAGCATTATGCTTTCTTGATTTAAAGTATCTATGCATTTTGTTGATATTGAATTTTTTTTCTTTTTTTAGAAAAAATTTCAATGGGATCCAGAGGATGAGCACTATATTCGGAGGAATTGGGAGCGTCGTGGTTCAACTCGTCTTGCAGACATTTTTAACGAAGCTCGTGAAAATCGTGACCGCAAGCCAGATTGGATTGGAGAGGGTGTATGGCACGAGCTATGGAAATATTGGGATAGTGATGAGTTCAAAGGCAGAAGTCAGAAGAACAAGAAGAATCGTGCATCCGATTGCGGTGGATTGGGCTTCCCACTTCACACTGGTGGTTCTATCAGCATTAATGACCATGCAACAAGATTGGTATGTATAATAATTTATTTTGCCTTCTTTTTTTCAACTTATGAATATGTAACAACAAAAGGGTAATCGGGTTCACTGTACCACCTCAAATTCACTGTACCACCTCAAATGTCTATTTTCATGAGTTGATGGACCAGATGCACTAGGATTGCTGATGTATGCTGCATATTGGTATTCATTAGGAAATATTTTTTTTAAGTAGTTAATTTGTTGGGAATTTAATTGAGAAGTTTGTTAGGATTAACTGACTATGACATTGCTTTTCTATAATAGCATATGAGAAGTCTTACCAATGAGAATACAATGAAACAATTGTAGCTAACATGACAAAAGAAGAATTTATGAGTTGTACAATGGGAAAACTCAAAAAGTTTGTTAGGATTAACTGACTATTTGTACATTTCATTATTATTTATGTTATTAAATTCTAATTTGGTAATATCTTTTTCTTTACATATATGATGTTCTTATTTCATATAATTTTTTTTAAAAATTGATAATGTTGTTATGAAATTCAGACAAAGAAGTTGAACCGAGCACCTACATTAGATGAGCTCTTCAGACACACCCATCAAAAGAAAAAGGATGGTAATCAGTGGGTAAATAAAAAGGCAGAGACATCACATGTAAGTATTTAAAAAACTCTACTTTAATTCATATATTTATACTTTTTGTATGTTTAACTAATTGTATCTAATATCTTTTTCAGAATAATTTTATACAGAAGTGGCAAGAGGTGGAATCAAGTCAAAGCTCAACCGGAGAGGATGGTGCAGAATCATCACAGCAGCAGCCTCAGCCCTCCATGATGCATGTATGGAAAGATACAGTTGGAGTCAATAAGGGACGAATTTATGGACTTGGATCCCAGGCTTGCTTGCTGACAGGCTCCTCATCTTCTAGCCGCACATCCTCACGAGTTTCCGAGGAGTGGATTCAGGAGCGGGAGAGGATTTATAATATGTTTCAGACTGTATCTTCCAGAAATGAGGAGTTAGCTACTCGAAATGAGGAGTTAGCTAATCAAAACAGTCAATTAGCATCTCAAAACAATGAGCTATCTGCCCGGATTTCCCGTACTGAGGAGTTTATGCATCTTATGATGGAAAAGATGCAGGTTAATCCATCTACAGTTTCAGCACCATCTCCAGCTGCTACCTCTGCAAATGATGGTGATTGCGATAACGTCGATGATGATGATGATGATGATGATGATCACGAGGAGGATTTATAATTTTCCTTTTTTTCTATAATTGGAATGATACTTGTTTGTGATACTTTTTTCTTTTGTTATGAAACTTTGGATATGATGATGACACTTGTACAACTTTTTTGAACTTATTTGTTATGAGCTTGTTATGAACTTGTTATGAACTTGGATATGAGCTTGTTATGAGTTTGTCATAACTTCTTCTGTTATGAGCTTGTTATGAACTTGGATATGATAAACTTGCTATAAACTATTTTGAGCTTGTTATGAGTTTGTTATGTTATGAATCCTTGGATATGATGAAATTTGTGAATAATTTGTATATATATAATCAGGTGTATTTAAAAAAAAGCTATTTTGCAAGGGTCTCCTCGCAAAATTTTTTCTCGCAAAATACCTCGGAAAATCCCTCGAAAAATCCCTCGGAAATTTTTTCTCGAAAAATCCCTCGGAAAATCCCTCGGAAATTTTCCCTCGGAAAATCCCTCGAAAATTTTCCCTCGGAAAATCCCTCGAAAAATCCCTCGGAATATCCTCAAAAATATTCCCTCGGAAAATCCCTCGGTAAATTGCCCTCGGAAACTCCCTCGGAAAGTTTCCCTCGGCAAATCCCTCGGTAAATTGTCCTCGGAAATTCCCTCGGAAAATCCCTCGAAATATTGTCCTCGGAAATTCCCTCGGAACATTTCCCTCGGAAAATCTATCGGAAAATCCCTCGGAAACTTTCCCTCGGAAAAGCCCTCGGAACTTTTCCCCCGGAAAAATCCCTCGGCAAATCCCTCGGAACGTTTCCCTCGAAAATCCCTCGGAAAATTCCTCGGAACATTTCCCTCGGAAAATCCGTCGGATATTTCCAAGGGATAAATTCCCTCGGCAAATCCCTCGGAAATATATTCCCTCGGAAAAATTCCTCGAAAAAATTTTCCGAGGAGGGTTTTTCCGACAACCATTTATCCGTCGGAAATCCGTCGGAAATATAAATTTCCGAGGATTTTTCCCTTTTTCCCTCGCAAATTCCCTCGCAAATGACCCTTTTTCTTGTAGTGGTACCAAATACCCATGCACTATTGAAACACATCAGTAAATCATAAATATATTGCAAAATAAGTAAAATTCTTTCTTGCAAGTGATATTGATCATTGATATCTCCAACAATTGGTTTGGCACATAATTGATTCAAATAACTTTTATTTCCTTCTTACTTAGTCCCATGAAGCCTTGTTGAAATGCACACACCTCCCATAATGAAATGCCTTAGCACAATGAAGCCCTCGCATTTGACCCCTAAAATGCGATTTATCTCCATGGAAAGTGCTTGATGAGTGCAACTTAACCTGGCAACCTATGCTGACAATTGGCAATGAACAATAGAAAAGAGCCATTTCTTAGGCTTAGTCCCTAAACATGCCTTCAAGCTCACAACATCAAGAGGGCACTCCTTACAAAAGTTGTTGCATTTTTTATCCTCTTCTGTGTGTGAGAGAGAGATCCCTTGTATGTTATCCAAGTTCATATACGCAAGGATCCACCTTCCTAGGCTTGAACAGGGTATCTTGAACAGAGGCATGATCACTAAAGGAATGCTCAATTAATTAAGATAGTAAGTTTGATATAAGAAATATGTGAGCTAAGCTTGTCTATTAAATTGGTAGGTTAATAGCAAAAATAGGCTTATTTTATATCAATGTTAGAGCCTAAACTAATCATCGTTAAGTTTATTTTTTGAGGGCATTTATCATTAGGTATATTGGCAGTTCAAATAGGACTAGAGCCTACATTATTTTTAAGAGAAATTACTGGTCGGTATCTTGGCTTCCAAATAGGATATTTTAGCAAACCCGAAACTATACGAACCTAGGCTCAAGTAAGCTAGACATTATCTACAAATGATCTAGCTTCAATTGTTCTTTTACGATTTATCGATATAATTTTTAAAAATTTATTATCCTAAAAATAAAATTAGTAATTTAATGAAACTATAGTTTGATTGAAAACATATTTCTTCTCATTCCTTGGACTTCAAAATAAGCCAAGCCTTATTTGGAAGAAAATGAGAACCCCTCTCCATCACTCCCCTCTCCCCACCATAATAAGCAACATCATTATGGATTTAACTTGCTGATAGAAAGAATCCTTATCAAAAATAAAATTCAAACACTCCAAATTTCCAAGTCAATATTTATAGAAAGAGTCCATATTCTACGGTCACTTAGAGACCTGAAGTTAGTATTACAATCTTACCATGGAGTTTGAATGCTACCAAGGCACTCATGCTGATATCAAAATCAAAGAAAACAATTAGTTCAATAGAGTTTTTTGATTCTTTTATTGTCCATATAATATTCCATCCTCTACCCTTTGTTTTTGTACAAGTGGAGAGGAAATTCAGTGGGCAATATACTTAGAAGATAATTACTTCTGCCTAGGACATTGTAAGCTCTCCAATGCTTTTGATCAGGGCTTGCAATCCTGATAAAATGGTTGTACGCTCGGCATGGGGTTGGTTCGGCATTCCAAGAGTTAGTACACCCCTTTTTGTGTTTTGGTTTGATACTGGATGGTATGGACCATATGGTGCACTCATATGGGATGGTACATACTGGTATAGTCTACCATACTTTTGACCATTTTGGTACAAGATCTACTCCTCTATATATTAGCAAATATGCTATTATAGGCCAACTCATACGAGAGAGAGAGAGAGAGAGAGAGAGATCCATATGTTTACAAATGCATTTTTCTTTTTATTTATTTATTTATGTATTTTTGCTTCTATTCCTGTGAGCTTTTTGCTTTCCATGATTTTTATCATATAAAAGCTATGTGCCGATATAAGCTCTCCTCTCCTTTCATTTTGTTGTCATAAAAGACTCTAATGTCCTTGATTCTTTCTATTTCCCTTTTGAAGTCTTTTTTTCTTCTTTCACATATGGAGATAGAGGAGTGTTCAATGTTGTGTTGTCATTGTTTGTCCCTTTATATTAGTTGCTGGTGAGGTGGTCTTTTTCATATATTCCATTTGGTTTGTATCCTTACTTTTTATTAAGATTGTTGGTTTGATGTAAGAAATATATGAGTTAAACTTGTCTATTAAATTGGTAGATTGATAGCAAAAATGGTCTGGTTTGGGCTAGTGCTAAAGCCTAAACTAATCACCATTAGGTTTATTTTTTGAGAGAAATCATCATTAGGTATTTTAGCAGTTCAAATAGGACTATGCTTATATTATTTTTGAGAAAAATTACTAGTAGGTATCTTGGCATCCAAATAAGATAGTTTAGCAAACCCAAAACCATATGAATCTAGGCTCAATTAAGGTAGACCTTATCTACAAATGATCTAGCCTCGATTGGACTTTAATTATTTATCGATATAATTTTTAAAAATTTATTGTCCTAAAAATGAAATTAGTAATTTAATGAAACTATAGCTTGATTGACTATATCCTCTTTTAACACTACCACCATCGTATCTTCAAGACACTGACTATCTTTCACCATCACCACCGTCATATCTCTACACTCACCTTCATAATCCACCACCATAATCGTTACTATACTTTCACCACCTACTAACACCACCATCAAACCTATGTGATGCACCACCACGTCGCCCTCCACCACCTACCCCATACTTACACCATCTACCGCTACTATTGCCCTTCACCACTTGCCACCACATCTCCATAATTCACTACCTCCACATCATCACCATCATATCTCAATTATTTACTGCCATCGTTATATATTATTTGTGCATTGTCTACTATTAAGGTTAGTCGAACTATTTTAAATCGGACGATTTAAGGTGAACCGAGCCAAACTGACCTAAAATTGGGATAATTTTACCTCTTAGTTTGCTAAGGGAGGCAAACTACCCCAAACCATATGTATTGACTTTGTACTAGTATATCGAATCAAATTGAATTGCTCGGTTCAACTTGATTCATGATAATTTATGAATTAGGAGCTCATAGTCCACCTAACCAATTTGCCATTGGTTTGGTATGATACGGCCTATATCAAAACATATAAGCCAAATGTTAAAACAATACCAATTTTTAGTATTGGACCTTATCCACTACCATTGCCATCCTCTTTTATCCTCCACCATCAACCATAATTCTCCATAATTTTTTATTTTTAAATTTAAAAATTATTTTTTTATTTTTGATAAATGAATGTGTTTTTTATAATTTTTTTATTAAAAAATAGAAAATTTTTCTTTTTTCCTTAAGATACATTGCACCCAAGAAAATGTACAGTAAAATATAATGTAACTAAGACCTATCTTTTCTTTGGTATGACCTTGAACGATTGCCGAGATGCCTTTAAATGGACTAACGTTAAAAGCTCCATCGCCGTTGGCAACGCTTCTGGCCCTATGCTTCCCTTTTCGATGAACCAGCATGGTAAACTAAATAGTAGGAAGATTTACTGGTCTTTAGTCGTTATTAAGCCTGGTATGCCTCCGCCCTATGTCCATAATTCCAGACCTTCAATCCGAGATCATCCCCTGGGCTTAGTTCACATGTTCTTGCTTAGTTCGTATTCCGGGTATGTGGCAAGGAAGAAAAACGTATTCGCCATAATGACGATATCCTTTGCTGATAGTACTACTAGCTCTTGACTTAAAGGGAAGTAAGTCGCTCACCAATTTCGGGTGTATGCGTCCCGTAGTCTAACTGGTATTCATGTCTTCTTAGCAGTATGGTATATGTAACGTTGTTGGTTCCAGGTTGCTTAGGACTGTCAGGTTGCTAGTCTTTCGATGGTTCCCAAGACCTCTAACATTTCCAGATATGATTTTGAACCTCATTGAGCACTTTGGGTCTTTTTCCCTCTCCTACGACTACCTTCCACAACCTCCTCTCCGAAGTTTCAGAAATGTGGAATTCTAAGAAAAGGGGGGGAGGGTGAGAGTCAAGGCCAAAGAACATGAGACAAATGAGGGCTGCACAAGACGAAAAACCAGAGGCAGCACTAAGGTGCGAGGGGAATGTGAAAACTACAATAGTTCCACATGAAGGTCCTTATCTAGAATGTAAGAGGGATCGGTAAAGTTGAGAAGCAGAGAGAGGCCAAAGATTATATAAGAGTGCAAGAGGCAGATTTGATTGGCTTGGTGGAAACCAAAGTGAGGAGTGGAAAGGCGGCAAGAATGACCAGATGCTTGGGAAAGGATTGTAAAGCCATTACTGTGGAGAATGCAGCTAGTATTCCAGAATTTGGCTGATCTGGAATAGAAATCGCTATCAAATTCACGAGATACAGAGATCTGAGCTAAAGGAAGTGTCTAAACGCATCCAGGGATCATGGTTGGTCATCGGGGACTTCAACACTGTGAGGTTCTCAAGCGAAAAACTTGGTGGAAGACAATTATCTGGGAGGGTTCTGCAGCATTTTGATAATGGTATTGTGATTTTCGTTTTGGAGGACTTTAAAGCCATTGGCCACTTGTGGTCATGGAGCAACCAGTCTCCAGGTTCTAGGAGAAACTGTAAGAAGGTTGGACAGGTGTCTAGTCAATGTGGATTGGATACAAAGCTTCAATGAATCTTTTGTTCATTATGGGCCAGCGGGGATCAGTGACCATGCACCAATGGTGGTGCAGTATGGTAGCAAGATGAAGTCCGGGATGAAGCCTTTCAGGTTCAGCAATATGTGGACTGAACATCCCAGGTTCCTGGAGGTTGTTAAGGAGGCCTGGACAGCAGAGGTGAGAGGGAACCCAAACTGTTACCCATTTCTTAAGGTTGACAAAAATGCTCTTAAGGCCTGCCTGGAGTAAGAAGGAATTTGGAAACATCAAGAACAAAGTAAGAGAGAGCAGAGAGGAACTGGTGAAGATTCAAGATCCTCTGCAAGAGGACCGGACCCTCTGAACAGTGATCTTGTGGGCAAAGAGAAAACTTTGAAAGCCAATCATGCTTATCTAGCCAAATGTGAAGAAATCCAAGCCAGACAGAGTTCGAGAGCCCTATGGATCTCGGTTGGTGATGCTAACACCAAATCGTTTTATGCGTCTATGGCTAGTAAGAAGGCCTATAATGGTTTGAGAGTTTTGAAAGATGAAAGGGGCCATGAAAAACATGAAGATAGCTGAGTTTGCTGTTGACTACTAGAAAAGAATGGCTACTGCTGAACATAGGATGCAGATCAAGGAGGAGGTTAATAAAGAAAAAAATGTTTTTTTGGAGAGGGAGACGATTTCACCAATCGAGTCACGGGTATCTGACATATTCATACCTAAGGATTTTCCACAAAGTGGTGACGAAACGTATAACTTGTACAAATCTTTCCATTTTCCAATTCAATCCGATCCATTCGTTCATAGAGCTATTCACTCGATCGCAGACATTTCTGCAAGACCTCTAACAGAGGAACAAATAGGGGATTTTGAAAGAACTTATTGTAAGCCTCTTTCAGATATGAATCTATCTGATTCAGAAGGGAAGAACTTGCATCAGTATCTCAGTTTCAATTCAAACATGGGTTTGATTCACACTCCATGTTCTGAGAAATATTGACCATCCGGAAAGAGGAAAAAATGGAGTCTTTGTCTAAAGAAATGCGTTGAGAAAGGGCAGAGAACCTTTCAACGAGATAGTGCTTTTTCAAATCTCTACAAATGTAATCTGTTCCAAACATATATGCCATGGTTCCTTACTTTGAAAGAGTGAAAATCAAAAGAAATCCTTTTTTTTTCCGTATCAGCGAAGAAGTATCGAAAAAAAAAAGTCACAAAAGTTTCGTCTCCATTTTTGGATTTTTGCTTTTGAGTTCCGGTCCAGCCCATAGAAATGATTTAGCAAGCGTTCAGCCTGATTGATGAACCCCTGAGTGAAACGAAAGCCAGAAAAGGTGGAGCCCCATAAGCACCATTGTCACTGGCTCTCGACGGGGAGTCATGAAGTGATCGGCACATAGTCCCGAAATGACTGGTATCACACTCTGAGGCGTCCGATGCAGAGGTCCCTGAGCCAAATCACTCAACACCAAATAAGTCGATGCTGGCACTTAAGCAAGCATCGGGAGTGCTATTCCTGTCCCAATACCCCAAAAAAAAAAGTGCACCATTTGACGGTGTTCTGGGGTGGACGGCCGGAGGATGTATTCTTGCCCTAAAAAGGCGAAAGTTTCACTGACTCGATCAGGTATACCTCGCAAGAGCACGGCCTCTCATAGAAGGAACATAAAGGATCATGGTGAACAGGCTCCCGACGCTTGTTCAGTTCTATCTGCCCTATCATGTCAAGCTTTACGCTGTACAAGTTGATCATTTGACTGTGTAGAAACAGGCTTGATCTCTCCTCAATTAGCCCAGGCGGCTTCGTGGCTCCTTCCGAAGGGGTCGCGGAGATTGCCATCCCGAGAAAATCAAGGAAAGAGCGCTATAGCTGTTGCTACGATATGTTCCAGGTTTCGATCGTCAAGCCGGGACTTTCGGCCTTCATGGTCTGCAGGACCCAACACAACTGACGAATCCCTTAAGGGAGGCAGTAGGTGTGGATCGGTCAGCAAGGCATAGGAAGCTTTCGTTGTTTCAAATACAGCCCTTCGACGCTACCGCCTTCCTCACTTTCTCGGATCCCGAGAGACTTAGGGAGATGGTGGATACATGGTTTCGAGCTCAATCGTGTATCCAGGGGAACGGGTGCTTCCCTCTTCAGAAGGCGGTAATCTGGCTTGCTCGGCTGAACGAATAGGTCTAAATGGGCGGTAAGCCCGAGAGGGACAGCTAGTCAAGCTCTGACGGACACTGCAGGGGCAGGGTGCGGATCTCTGCCATCCCCACTCATTTTGCTCAGGCCTTTGCACGATTGGGCGATGGGGGTGTTGTCTCATCTACGTACCGATGGTACTTTTCATCAGACACGCCCCTTGCTATACCTTTTTTGCATACGAAATTGATTCTCATATGACTTGAAGGGCCGCGTCGGCTATTCCATTGTCGGGAGGTGGTACTGGGTCGGGCTCCGCTAGGACAACCACAATTTGATCTCCATACGGGAATGTCCATCTCTGGTGGAGGGTAACTCGGGCATCATGGATCCATGGTCTTCCTAACAAAAGGTGAAACGTGGTTTGGATAAAAAAGACCTGGAAGGTAACAGCGAACGTTGCTGGCCCAATAGTGATGTCTAAGTCAACCTCTCCAATGACCTCTCTCCTAGAATTTTCAAAGGCTCCCCCGATTAAGGAACTTGGTCTAAAGGAGGTCGGGTCTACTCCCATCCTCGTGGCAGTCCTCAGTGGGCACACATTAAGGGCGGAACCGTTATCGATTAGCACCAATGGGACTCGAAAATCACGATGTTGTACAGTGATGTTCAGCTGCTTTGGTTTGAAAACCATTTCCGACTTTCATTTCCTCGTCAGAGAAAGATAAGACTTTAGGTGCCTTCATGAGATTGATCATGGTGTCCAGCATTTCGGGCTCAACCTCTTTGGAAACATGAACCTGTTGAAGGAATTTCAGAAGACAATCACGATGCTTGGAAGATGAGTGCAGAAGATCCCAAAGGGAGATATGTGCAGGTGTCTTCTTTAGCTGAGTGAGGATGTCATACGTGGGCTCTGGCTTCTTTTCTGAGGAAATCCGTCTTGGTAAGGCGGAAGTACCAATCTTTGAATTTGAAGGAGATGATGACTTGGAACGACGGGGATGGTATGCTCTATCGAGGAGAGAACGGTAGAGGGAATATGTGTAGGAGTGGGAGTGGATTGATGAGAGACATAAGAATTGGCTTCTCTGATCATCACGGGCCCTTACCAGAAGGTGTTGACTTGAAAGAGCAGGAGGACTAGGCTTTTCCACAACTATTGGAGGGTTTACCATTGTAGGAGTAGACGGGTTCAGGATGGTCGAAGGGTGTAAGCGTAGGCTTTGGAGCTGCTTCCCAGCAAGAGACGGCATAGATCGGATGAAAAGCAACGAGCGAAGGCTTCCGGCTCTTCGATCGGGCCTTCCTTTCTGAACTTGCTGCTTGCGACTTGAAATACATTTTTTGAAGGTACTCACATAACATAGGCTTTTCACCTTCGCTTGCTCGTTTGCACCTGAGGACTCAGAAAGTGGCATGTTTGCTTCTTTCTTAAAGAGTGACTTTACAACGTTCGTTCAGGGGGTGCTACTAACCCAGTAGTTCACTACCTCTTCCTTCTCTTAGTGCTTATATCCTGGCTTCAGGCTCCTCTGGCTTGCCGGCTAAGATTGACGGGTAGATAAGCCGGGCATCTCAAAAGGAAGACAGACAACTCGGCACTTCAAGCACATTCAGACGATCACGATCATAAGCTTCCCGTAAAGAAGTCGTGTTGCCAGGTTTTGGTGTTTAAGACAACTAGCTAGCTAAGTAGTGAACTCACTCTTCCTGAAGCAGACAGACAACCAGGTCTGAAGCCGAGTCAGATCCGATAAGCCTGTCCTTCATCGCATCGATCAAACAAAATCGATAAAGACAGAACCTACTGTGATAACGATAAAGAAAGAACGAAGTGTCAGCGGCATTCTGGTTTCTTGCCCTTGAATTCACACAAACCCCATCTCCACTTCCAGAAGTGTAAGACACAAACAATAAGGCACTTAACGAGCATTAAGGTAAAGCGAGTGGAACAAGCAAGCGTGGTACAACGTAGTCACGGAGGCCCTGCCCCCTACATGGGTAGAAATTCAAGGAGGAAAAGAAGGCAAGGTGAAGGGTTGTTTTGTCGACCATGAATCTTGACTGCTAGTGCCCATCTACCATCACATTCATCCTACCAGCTGGCGAGGTAGTGGTTGAGGAACCCCTATCCTCTTTTTGACCCTTCTACCTATACTGCGAAGACGGAACCAGCTTTTCTAGTAGCCGCTAATATGCCCTTCGTCGAAATAGACCAAGCTTTCCCGTCTAAAGTCCATCATCTGTAAGGTTGATAAAAACGAGATTTAGAAGACTACTACTCTCGGCTTAGGTAGAATCGTCGACTCAGTCTAACGACTTTGAATGGCATAACTAGTCAAGGAAAGCGGAACATTGGCTCATCGGGAGGCATTCCCACTTCCTTTTTGAAAGCCAGGATTCTGATTTGTGTTTGCTTGACTTCCTCGGATGCAACAAGGGAGAAAGATATTTCAGGGGGGCTGGAATCATCCTTTTAAAGGCATCTTCTCGCTGGGTGGACATCTGTTCATCAGTGGGGAGGAGCCCTTTTCCTAATCTATGATGGAAGGTAGATGGGCTCTAAAACCAATGAATTGTTCGGCTAAAGCCACTGTTACGGGCTAACTTCTCCTTCTGATCACGAGAAGCTAGATCTCGGTTCACCACTTTCTGACTCGCATTTGAATGCAAGGAATAGTTTGCCGTGGAGACATCATCTTGTGGAGTGGGTCTTCGAACGATAGGATTCTAACTTTTGGGCAGGAAGAACCTCGCACCAATTGGCTCGCTAGACCCAGACTAAACCACTGGGCACCTCCTCTAGCTTGAAGTCGACTTCAGCCATATGCCGAAGATCAATAAACTGCTTACACAGAATAGACAAATGCCCCACCGCCAAAGCAGTCTTCGAGATAGGGTTGTTAGCCAAGACCAGGGCTGGATAAAGTTAGTGAATACAGCCACTTCCCTCTCATCCTCTCACTTAGGGTTCTTCCCGGTCAATGAAATAGACGAGCAAGTCTGCAGCATCTGGTTCACCAAGAAAAGCAGAAACATTGGTTGCCAAAAACGAGAGAAGAAATAGACGGAGATACGGCAAGTTCAGTACAATGAGAGAAGAAAGATGACCCTAAGCTCAGGAACTAGGGTGCAAAGTCATATCCTTTCTCTTTTCGTTGTGTGCATCTTCCCATTCATCTGCGGTTGGTAGAACTATAGGACTCCCATTAACTCATCCGCCTTCTTGTTATTCAAATAGGTCCTCTCTCTAGTTCACCAATAAAGTTCTGTATAGAAATAAGGAAAAAGTGGCATGTTGGCACACTTAACTAACCGACTCCTTCCCATCCGAGAAGACCAATAAAAGGAGGAAGCGAAAGCTGAGAAATGGGTCTATACTATACTTTACTACTCTCACAGGAGAACGGGAAATGCGGAGAGTTTGCCTTTTCACTCCGGTCGGCTTTCAGTGAAAGCGTACGAACATTGGCTTTGTGAGTTAGACTTTGAACTGAACCATATGGGCCACTTGCTAAGGACGCTGTTTCTAGCTTTTAAGTCACCATTGACGTCAACTTTCGACGAGCAAAAGAGCAAGAGGGCTTTGATTCACAGAAGGATGACATACGAAAACGTGCCAGGAATTCAGCCAAAAGAGATACTTGAGCAGAAGGCCATGGATCAGAGAAGAAAAGTCACCTATCTGTGCCTATTGGGAATCGGTGAGAGCACTCCGCAATTAAGCCGTTATCTATACTCCTAAAGCTCTATCTATAAGCTCTATCTATCCTCTAAAGCTTACTCTCCTTTGGCTCTTTTTGGCAGGGCTTACTCTTTTTTTGGCTGGCTTCGGCTAGAGGACTGTTGGGTTCACCTCAGCCTTATCATCTTGAGTTGGGAGATGACTTACTACTTCGAAAGGAGATTTTTTTTTCCCTAGTGAAAGGTCAGTTAGTGCAAGGAGAGAATCAACCACTCGTGAGCCTTCTAGTGCTAAAAACGAAGGTTGAGGAGCTCTGTGCTCAAAAAAGAATGCAAGACGAGCGGATATACATCACCCTTATTATATTAACTTATATGAAGCAGTTAATAAAGCAGGCACTCTTTCGTCAGTCATGCATAGCAGAATTAGGGAAAGATCTGTTATCGACATCAGATTGGAACCAGAATCTGGCTTTTTTTTGACTGACAACGGTCGAACTATTTACTGCACGTACCAAGTCCAGACTGAACTACACCCGCCTCTTATCCTCTTGTTGAGACCACTGTGCTTTCTGAACCCTTTGCTAGTCAATGAGAGCCTATTTTTGTCTTGTTGACCCACGAAAATGGGTTGTCCTACTTTACCGCCGATGGAGTTACCACTATTTCTGGTCCAAAGCGGGGATTTTTGCATCTTTGCTGACTATTCTGGCCCTGTTCGCTTAGTCGCTGCATCTTTCCTCGCTGGGCTCGACTGACCAAAGGATAGTAATTAACAGTAAGCTGACTTTTTTGGGGTGGAAACTAAAAGATTTTGTTTATTGATGCACCTGACTCGCTTGACTTTGATTGCCTGGCCGCCGCTTGATTCTTTTGGCATTCGACTAGTCATTCCCTCTATGCTTACTCTTTTTTGCTCCTTTTAGCGCTGACTCCTTTTTTTTGGTTTGGCTGGCTCCCTTACATAATGATGGATCGAGGCACTCTCTGTAGATTGATCGGTGAAAGTATACCTCACATGATGACTTTCAGCTAGGTAGCACCCGTATGGCTCACTCCCGTTACATAGCCGACTGGTAAGACCATGCTCTGACCGAAAGAGAGAAGAAAGCAGGGGATAGATGAAACGGATCTCGGTCCATAGTCAAGCCTCATTTCGCCTAAGCCCGATTACGGTATAGATAGAGGAAGATAGTAACGGGTACTACACTCGACGCACGGACCGTTCACTTTGTTTTTTCTGTAGATTCGAAATACTCGATCGATTTGACGGCATTGATGATGACGTTTCTTCTTTCCTATGCGACAAGTGGGCCGTCAGTCCTTTCTCTCTCTTGAGGGGGCACCGAAAGGGCTTTTTTCGACCTTAACCGATAATCCAACTTTGACCGGAATGAAAGAAGGCTGGGGAAAGCATCAAGACTTGAAAGTTTCAGACGACGACAAATCACTATAAGTGTAGAAAGAAAAGAAAGAGTCAAGCAAGCCCTGTGTAACCGAATAGGAATAGCACTATCAGTACCGTCAAAAGAATCAAAGAAAAAAAAGGATTAGCCGACTTTTGGTCTACACGTCAAAGATCTTCGTGATCATCTTCCCGGATTAGGACCAAGTTTTTGCAAGTAAGTAAACAATTCTAAAGCTGACTCTCGATCTATGGGGCTCCTTTTGGTCAGTTGAAAACAGGAATGCTCCAATCGTCTCTTCAAGGGAGTGAACCTAATGGATACATATATATACTTATATAAGTATATCGAGGGTAGGTGATCATGATGTCGTAGACCGAGAGCCATATTCCAAAGAAGATCGGTAAACAATTTGACCAAAGAAAGAGTGAATAAGAAGCCGTGTACACAGGCTTAAGATGTTAGCATCAAGACTAGGATATCGGTCAGCAAAGATCAAAGCTAGATCCAAGCTCAAAAAGAAGGTCTCTTCTCCTCTCGGCTAAGGCTTAAATCAAAAAGGAAAGAACCCTCCTGCCCCTCTCCTTATTGCTGAAGGAACGAATAGAACATGATTCCTTTCCCCATTCCCCAGGAAGAGAAGGCCTACCAAGAATCCAGCACTAGAAATGACCACGTCAACTTATCAATGTATTAATAATACATAAGATTGTACGGAGAATCGTGGACCATAAAAGGCTACTAACTATGCCATCAGTAATCGAGTCATAGCGCCGTGGCTAGAAGATCGTCGTCATTCTACACGCCTCTAAAAAAAAAGCGTCGTCACAGTCTTCTTTTTTCGGAGTCAGAATTGCTTGCCTCGACTAGTGTGAAAGAGAGACAAACGAGACCAAGGCCATATAGAGTAAGTACATGAAAAATCAAAGGGATAGGGCACTCATTAACCTTTGCGCTAATAGAGAGGAATTGAGCCGCTCCATGCCAAAAGGTTGGTTCGTCATGCAGTCAATATCCAAAATATTCTATCGTTCATATTGACTGAAGGCGAGACTGTACACAGGTCGGACTGACTGGGCCAACAACTATGCACCTCCTAGCATTCGGTTGGACCATAACGTCAACCTACAGCGGAGCCGGGCAAGAGACAGGGCTTCGATTTGCCTCCCAAGATTCTCTGTTAGTGGGAAAGTTGAAAAAGGCTCTCGTTCAGTCATAGGAAGGTTTGCAAGAGCATCATCGCAGAGGTTGCTTTTCAGCAAGCATTAGATGTGATAGTGTCAGAAAGAAAAAAAGCACTCAAAAAAAAAAGAGCATCTGTGGCAGAATAGACGAGAGTACCATTGATGTCGTTAGGATCAGGTACATCACAATCAGAAAGTCATCGGTCTACACGTCGAGCCCCAGTTTGTCTTAGGCGATTTGTCATGCTTTTGTATAGAACAGAATCAGCGCTTTTCGCTTACTCTCTATTGCTGACTTTCATTGGGGGCCTTTTTCTTCTTTATCCTTACGAACCGAACCGTAGAGGTTGACTCCCGTCTTTGCAAAAGACGACAAATGAGACCTCAGACCAGGAGTCTTCGGCTATGTCTTACAGACTTGCTATTGCTGACTTGGGGAACCCCCGGCATTTCCACTGATTCTCAAGAAGGACTATTGACTCACTTTACATGACAAACTCTAATTGGTGATTTCCTTATTATCCGGTGCTCCCAAACAGTAGAGAAAGCCAGGATTTGTGTCTGACTGCTATGAACGGACTGATCGATTCAACGACTTTTTGATGACCCACCGCCTTCCCCCGGACCTTCCACTCTGTCTTCTAGACCCCCTGATCTCACCTCAAAAGAGCTTGTTGAGGATAGATACAAGTCTAGTGAATCAATGGAGGATGGGTTCTCTCCAAAGGTAGAGGGGACTACAATAGCACAATAGCCATGTGATCAACAAGGAGAAAGAACGACGACTCGGATCATCACTCATCTTGCTTGGAAAGCCATCTCTTTGAGTACCTCACCTTTTCCATCGAGTGATAGAGGAATCGAAGATTTTTCGGTAGGGGCGTAAATACTACAGAGATTAGGAAGTTGATCAGTAGGGCTACTAGATCGTTGGCTGATTGGCCACCCACCCCTGCTTTTCGACGACTTTCCGTTTTCCTTCCTATTTGACTGATTGGACTCCCTCTCCTTCCTGCTATCAAAAGATTCAAGCCAGGTTCCATCAACAACCTGGGAAAAAGCAATGGCATAACTAGTTCCACTGAGCGGACTGGACTATCCAATTCGACTGAATCACCAAAGCCAGTTTGTTGCGAGTACTTTGTTCCTGACAGCAGCTTGAGCTGAGCCCATCACCCTCTTCCTGGCCGCGAATTCTTTATTGATTGCCTGAGGGACAGTTCGAAAGCGAAGCAGCAAAAGCACGTACTAATAGGTCCAACTTAGAGTAGTTATCCCTCCTTCTAACCTCGCAAAGGTGACCCATATGTCATATTGGGTTCTTGGTACCCCTTTGGTGGATCCTCTTTCACTTCCTCGCGCTATCTATCCGACGTTTGAATGACTCAAAACGACCCGTGGGTTTCCACTGCCTCTCTTATGGAAACTGAATACAAGTTGACTCCTGTCTATTGGTTGGGACACCCTGCATTCAGTCAGTAGACAAAAGGGCGTACCATATCCCTTCAGCCGAAGATTCTGTTGGTGGAACAAGAAGTGCTTCGAAAGCTTGGCAATTCATATAGGTTCAATGAGGATATTTGTAAAAGACTAAGTCAGCTGAAACCGCAGCTCCGTCGTTCCCTTTTCGGGTTTCATTCGATATAAGTAGGTAAGTGGTTGACCCGGATGGGATCGCTCGTGAGCTCCCAGCGGAAAGACTTGCGTAGTCCGACCCGCTGCGCCATACTAGCTGAAGAAATGGGGGTCGCATAGCTTTGCCATATTCTCAAAATGAAGATGTGGGCGGCCTATACCATTCCAAGAAAGGGTGGAGCCTTACGATATTTGACCGGGCAACCTGTTCTAACTGAACTGACTTAGTTCGCGTATCAAATAGTTGGATGAAAGGGGGTAATTACACGAACTTCATGGCTGCTTCCCCGCTCTCGCTAGTTGTCAAGTTTAAGCATGCCTTCCCGGCTCCCCGCAGCTCCGAGCTGCTGGAACGAGACTACAAAGCGAATCCGGTGAGAGATAAGGCTTAAGAGAGAAGGTTGTCCCATGCCTTTCTTATGTGAACCTTGAGTCCTCCTCCTACCTCCGAGTGGTGAGTGGTTGCTGGCTGGAAGTTTTTTTTTATTCGACTAGTAGTGCCAGGTTATGTCTATCACTGATCTCTATGCGTGGCCCTGGGGAGGACCATTTTGGTCTGTTTGAAAGCTCGTTTCGTCAGACCCCGAGTGTCGACGCGTCGAATGTGGTCGTTCAAAACGGAGTACTTAACCTCCTTACGCCTCCCCCGCCGGTAAAGTGTCTAAAGACCCTGCAATCTTCATTTTGATTGACCTTAATGATGCTATCAATCCGGTTTGACCGGCGACTCTGTTCATAGTCGAGAGATTTTTGAATGGAAATTTTGCAAAAGCGGGGTGCGCCTGCTCTTTTTTTCCCCGCGGGATCAAATGGTAGATCGATCAGCCGATAAACCACGCGGTTCGAATCCGCATCCCAGGCCGGCAAACTCGGTGAGGAAAGAGATCTCTATTATTGCGACTTTCTTATTCGTAGTACGAGACATGAGCTGCTTATAGCAGCTACCACTGATCGTCCAACCAGGTATACAACCTCTCGCTTGAGCGAGCCTCCCCCTTGCTGTCCGTTCACCCCCTTCAATTAATAAGTCACTGCATCGGAAGGAAATAGTGAATTGTTTGTATCGGAAACATCTCTGGAATCAAAGCAGGGCACTCGCTTAGATGGAGGAAACGAAATAGGAGTTTTCCGCGGACGATTACTGAGGAGCTTCCTCGAGTGAGCTTTGCCCCTAAAAACCACAAAAAAGTCAAGCACTCGCTCTTCGCGGCGAGGGCTTTGCTCGTTGTCTAAGGAAGCGAATGCTTGCTTTTGGGGAATATGTCCTACGAAAAAATGAGATTCCTCCCCTTCCAAGTACTTATGAGATTGCTAAAAAGTACGGTTTTTTTAGACTTATGGGCTTCCTCTGCTGTACTTGGAAGGCTATTATTGGCCTAGGAAACGGACGTACAGATCCCTAACCAACGTGGTTCTACAAAGAACTCTCAGCGAAATGGATTTAGGCAGTTCTACCGTTCGTTGTATTCTAATACATATTATTATGACGATTTTTGAATGCTCATGAGATCGTTTAGGCCTAAATGTTTACCCTCGAGGCAGTTTCAAAATCATCCCAACCAAAAATGGAGGAAGGGGTCAACTGCCTCAGCTCAGAGCTAATCCGTCAAAGGTTTTGACTTTCAGTCTGACTGCTACCGTCTCATCCTCGATAGAATGATCAGTGCAGAGATCGTCGAAAGTTTTGTAGTCTTCAGCAGAGTAAGATCCTGCACCGAAGAACTTCGGGAAGTTCTCTAGGATTATGAGATCCGGCATGGGCCCTGGAGGGGGCTGTAATGCCAGTGGGGTGGCGGATAGCCAGCCTTTCGGAGGAGTATTCATCATCTGATGGTTCTGTTCTATCTCCGTTTTAGGTTTCGGTCTTTCTGGATCATTACAGTCAGTGCCAGTCAGGTCTATAGATGCTTGGGTTCATAGAAGTTGACTGTAAGACCTGCAGGGTGATGAACTGTTAGACTTCAAATGGAGCAAGGTCGCCAGTGGATGATTTAGTCCACTGAGTGTGTGGGAAAAAAGATTCCTAGTGGGCAACTACCAACAAGGGGTTGAGATAAGCCACAGACTGAAACTCTTCTCCCCAGTGGAGTCGCCACGCAGATGCTATTGTCTTTCGGATTGGTCAGGTCCGAGAGGAACAACCTCTATCCCTGCAGAGGGCCTTTGCAGTACTCCCGGCTTACACTGCAGGGGCCAGTTTCTAGTCCTGGTTCACACTACTTACGAAAGTCATCGTTAGGTGCGCTCGCGAATACGTCGTATTGGTATGTTCACATTCGACGTTTGGATCAAGGGAATCAGAAATCGAAAAAAAAAGACTCCCGTTTCAAAAATGGAACAAATACCCTAACCTAAGGTCATCCTTTCCTGAATCTTAGCTCTTCTCTTTCTTATTCTGAATTATGTAACTGTCACTTTACCGGGCCGGAAAAGTGACACCGTCACGTCTCAGGGTCGTACGCCTGGAACAAGAAAGTTCGTCATACAATTTCGACGATTCAAAAAAAAAAGGAGTATATCCCTCTCCCTGTTTGTCTTTCCACTTCCGTCGTTCAGGAACAAACACTTTGCCAAATTCTTTTGAGTCCCGGCCCGGTTTTTCCCCACTAACCAATTACGTTACGACCACAGAACAAACTTGGTTGACGAACATGGTTTATGCGCCGCTACATTAGCGGCTTGTCGAGCATTTGAGAAACTCACACCATCCATTTCAAATGGGATTTGTCCCGTGGACACACGAGCAATCCAACCCATAGGATTTCCTTTTCCTCTTCCCATTCTCACTTCTGTAGGTTTCCCCGTAATAGGAAGATCTGCGAGAACTCTTACCCATATCTTACCATTTCTTCGGAATTGTCCGCTCATAGCACGATGGAATTGTCCGATTGTAGCCCGACGCGCTGCTTCAATGGCTCGATATGAAAGACGACCAGCTCTACAACTTTTGGTGCCATATCTTCCAAAACCAAGTTGTGTACCGTCCGGTTCGCGATCCCTACAACATCTGCCTTTACTATATTTCATAAATTTTGTACGTTTCGGATATAGCACGTCCCTTCCGATTTTTCACTATATGAGATCCGCACTTTGACACCTGAAATTCCGTAACGAGTAGATACTGTAGCAGGAGCATAATCGATTTTCTGGTGAAATACATTATGAGATGTTTTTCCATACTTTCCGCATTCAGTTCTAGCTATTTCCGCACCTCCTAATCGACCTGAACAACAAATACATATCCCCTCCACCCCTTTTGGCATTATTAATGGAATATCCTTCACTATTTGACTCAAAATGGAACGAAATGAGATTTGATTGTTCCTCGGTTGAAAAGAGATGTCTTGAGCAATCAGAGAAGCACTTTGATAAATAGATTTGATGTTTACCGACTCAATTAAGGTATTTGTGTTTGTTCTATTAGACAAAAAAGATCGCATTTTTTGCACTTCGTTCAAATAAGAGTTGTACCCGTACGGAATTCTCCTCTTTCTTAGTATGATCTCTATCATCATCTCTATTCCCTTTATCAATTCTCCTATCCCACCTAGGTCTATGAATTTCTCTATCAATTCCATTACCTTCTCCTTACCCATGAGGTTCCAACATTTGATCCTTAATTGACCTAGGAGTTGTTCCCGGGCATACTCAAAAAATCGGTTTTTATACACCCCAACCCCATCCCTTGGAAAGAAAAAGGTAGCACCGAAGAAAGGAAAGAGCGAGATGGTGGTTTTTCTTGTTCCCGCGAAGTGAAGATCATTCGCCAAGCGAATGAAGTGGATCAACCTCTTTTTGGCTTGGGCCAAACACTTTTTCTCGCTGGTCGAGCTTTCTACAAAAAAAGCAATGCGAGAGCGTATTCTCTTATCGTTGCTTCCTTCCTTCGCTCCCCCCATCGTAGATGGTTCAGCCACACCCGGTGCCACGAAATGATTGAGAACGTAGACGGGGTCGAAATGCATTTTGTTCTTTGTATTCAATAAGTATTGCATGACCGAATAATTCAAGGAGGGGCGCACAGTGGGGAGGGTCCTTTTTAGTAGATGACTCGTCGGGCCGTCAGAGCGGGACTTCTTTGGTAAAAAGAACTTGAATAACTTCGTTTTTCTGGAGGAGTCGTCATTTTCTATCAGGAACGCTATGTCATTTACAACCCCGGCGTATTTCAGATGCTTGAAGGCCCCGCTGACCCGAAGTGATTTAGAAAAATTCTTCTTTCTTGATGGTGATCGGTCATGGTATCCATAGCGTTGCATCTTTTTCGGCCAAATCTGGATTTTGTTTTGCTTCTCCCGGTCGTCGAGCCTGATCGACTCGACTCTTTTCCCTGCCCCCCGGCCTCTCACTTCGTTTCGTTCTTCTTCTATACCGTCGCTTGAATGAAGACACCCGATCGGCCCGACTTTCCCAAATGCCCACCACTGGCCCTTCTCCTTTCCGGGTCTTGATTTGTCGCATCGTTTCAGTCGTAGTGGTCGACGGGGAAGAAAGAAATGAATGAATGTCCTTTTGGGAAAATGTAGAATAATACACCTACCGAGACGAAAGCCAAAGGTGAGTATCGTAGGTGGACGTATCGAACCGAAATAAGATCTAAGATTGACATCTTGATACACTGATTTACCATAATAATAGAGTCAATGGTGACGGAGCCGTGTGGAAGAACCAAATCCAGATGCACATCAATTTTATGATATGTTGCGTGCTGTAAATGAAGATTGTATCCTGGTTATAAGGGTCATTCACAGTTATCTACGGCTGCTCGGTTGCTGAATATTATGGCAGAACATCAATTATCAGAAAAGGCATTTAATTTTGTAGCTGGGTTAATCAAGGAAATTTTGCCAAATGATAATGTTGTAGCAGACAGTTTTTACTCAATGAAGAAGTTGTTGCATGGGCTTGGGCTCCCGGTTAATAAGATCGATTGTTGCTTGAACATTGTATGATATATTGGGGTGAAGACTCGGAGCTGAGATGGTGTAAGATTTGTGGGCAATCAAGGTACAAAAACGGCGACTGGGGAGCTATACAAGTAGGAGGAAAAGTATTCCTTACAAGAGGATGCATTACTTTCCTCTGACTCCATGCCTGCAGAGATTATACAGATCTGAGGCTACAGCTGCTGATATGAGATGTCATGCCGAACATGAATCTAAAGAGGATGAAATATGGCATCCATCAGATCAAAAGCTTGGAAGCATTTCAATGAAATCATCCTGATTTCGCTGAAGATAAGGAATGTCAGATTAGGTCTTTGTACCGATGGCTTCCAACCATTCGGTCAAGCGGAGCAACAGTATTCATGTTGGCCTATGATACTGACTGTAAATAACTTTCCTCCATGGAAGTGCATGAAAGAGACTGCAATGTTTTTGATAGTTTTGGTTCCAGGACCATCAAATCCAAAGGAAAAGATTGATGTCTTCCTGCAACCGTTGGTGGCCGAATTGAAAATGTTGTGGGAAACAGGAGTCGTAGCCTACGACATTTCTATGAAATAGAATTTATCATGAGAGTTGCTTTGATGTGGACAATAAGTGACTTCCCAGCATATGCAATGTTGTCTGGTTGGAGCACTGCTGGATGTCTGGCATGCCCTCATTGCATGTATGATTCGGATGCATTTACATTGTAGAAGAGTGGTAAGCAATCATGGTTTGATAATCATAGGAAGTTCTTGCCCCCAATCATCCTTACAGGCGTAACTTGATCGCCTTCCGGAAGAACAAAGCAGTTACAAAATTTGTCAAACCGGTTAGGTCCGGCATGGATATATTTGATACTATAGAGCATTTGGGGTTGAGGTATGCTTGGGAACCAGATGCAGATAAAATAAATGGCCGTATATGTAAAGAACATAACTGGAAGAAGCGGAGTATATTTTGGGATTTGTCTTATTGGAGCACAAATCTCATCCGGCCCAACTTGGATGTTATGCATATCGAGAAAAAAAATTTTGATAACATATTTAACACGGTGCTAAACATCCCGGAAAAAACAAAAGACACTGCAAAGTCAAGAGAAGAACTTAATCAGTATTGCAGAAGAGGTAATTTGAGGAGTACCGACGGGACCTATCCTAAAGCCTGTTACACTCTTGACAGAAATTCACGAGAAGTTTTATGTAACTGGCTTAGAGGGTTAAAATTTCCAGATGGCTATGCCTCAAATATCGGTAGGTGTGTGGACATGCATAAGATCAAGTTGTTCGGCATGAAGAGTCACGACTGTCATGTTTTTATGCAACAGTTATTGCCTATAGTTTTTCGTGAGTTGCTTCCGCAACACGTCTGGAAGGCATTGACAGAGCTCAACTTGTTCTTCAAGGAGTTGTCTGCCACAGTCATTACTTCTGCATCCTGGCAAGGCTTGAAGAGGAAATTCTAATTATTTTTGCAAGTGGAGCGAATATTTTCTCCCAGTTTTTTTGACTCAATGGGGCATTTACCGGTTCACTTGCCATACGAAGCGAGCATAGCTAGTCTCGTGCAGTATCGCTGGATATATCCTTTCGAGAGGTAAATATATACATCATTAAGACATATTGACATTCAAATATTATTTCATTGCGAGAAAATTGGTTAAATTTTTTATCTCAACTTTACATATAGGTACCTTAAGAAGTTAAAAAATAATGTGCGTAATAAGGCAAGGGTTGAAGGTTTCATATGCAATGCACACTTGGTCGAAGAAGTTTCAGCTTTTGTCTCGCATTACTTTGAGGGTCACGTCACACGAGGAGCCAAAATCTTGGTCGTAACATGATGTATGTGTGGACGAAGGAGAACCTAATGGGCCGAATATCAATTTTTAAAGGTATCGGCCGTTCATTTGGGGGGCAGAAGTTAAGAAATCTTAGCGATATGGAGTATAATGCAGCACATTATTATATCTTAATGAACTATAGAGAAGTCGATCCATATATTGAGTAAGTGTATACTTCAATGCTTAATTTGAACTTCTAATTTAAATTACAATATACCATAATATTAATTGCTAACATCAGTTTTAATCCTTATCATCCCATAAGGATGTATTGTGATAGACAACGACAGATGAATCCCGACATCAGTCAAGTTGCAATTGGACAGAAGTTAGAAACGGAGTTTGCTTACTAGTTTTATGAATTTGTGAGTAGTATCACTCAATCAATTTCAGTAATGGCTTTAATTTTTCAAATTGGTTGTGAATAGCTTATTAATTTATAGGTAAACGGTCCATGGTCCCCAACCGATAATATTTTCATTAAATGTCTATCGCAATGGCCATTGAAGACCGTAACAACCTCTACTGGCTATTTTGTTAATGGGTACAAATATCAGATTGAACGATTAGCAGCTTCAAAAGGCACGCAGTACTGGGGCGTGTGTGTTAAAGGAGAAAGTGTTAGAGCAAATATGCAGGATTATTATGGAAAGTTAGTAGAGGTGGTTGAAGTTGAATATCCCGGTTGGCCTATGAAACGAACCGTATTGTTTCGTTGCGATTGATTTGATTCGACAGTTCCTATGGGCAAAGGGTTCATAATGACTATAATTTGGTTGAAGTGAACCATCGACGAAGATTGCAGAAATATGACCCATTCATCCTTGCATCACAAGCTCAGCAAGTGTTTTACTGCAGATATCCAAGTTTGCGCAACGACAAGCGAGATTGGTGGGCTATTTCTAAAGTCGTCCCACGTTCAACAATCTTATTAGAGGAGAGTTCATTAAGTCAATCAGCCGAGTGCCCTGCATTTCAAGAGCATGAGATGGAAATGCATGCAATTGAGGACGACACAAGGGCTCCTAAAACATCACTTAGAGATCCAAATGATGATGTCCAAGAAATTACGGATGCAAATGTTCGGTTTCCTTCCGATATAATGAAACTGAATCGCAGTCCGATACGGCATCGGATGTTGAACCAATATTTCATGAAACAAATGACACTGATTAAACATAGAGGTTTTTTTAAATTCAACTTTATTTTATAAGTGGTAAATTTTTACATAGTCAATCATTAATCATAATTTAATTGCATGAATCTTTAGTATTTTCAGTATGACGGGCAGAGGTAGATCTACCGACGACATACGGAGTGAGCAGGGACGTAGCTCTGCTGCATCAGATCACATGAGCTTTGGAGATGGAGAGTTCGGATCTCCACACATCGCACAGCCTTCGATCTCTCCAGCAGTCGGCGGTGATCCTGCATTGGTATTACCATCCAGTCAATCGGCACATACCTCTGAGAGTTCTTCCACCATCAGCCGCACCGTACTTCGACTTGATGCTTATGGGCTATAAGTATATACTAATTAAAAATATATGTTTATGTTTTTAAGTCAATTACTTATAAACATGCATTTTTTTAAAGATTTATTGAGCAGCATCATGTATCCAGCCACATCAGCGCCGTATTTAGAGGCGTGCAGATCCCAGTGGCTATGATTGGTGCCACGTATCTCCAGCCACGAGGGAGTTTTATTTTTTTGAGTTTCAGGTAAACTTGTTAAATACAATTTATCACTGATATAAAATTTCTTAATCTTAATAAATTCTGAAACTAACTGTTTATTTTAATACAGAAAAAGTTTACGTGGGACCCTACCAACCATGATGCCATTAGGGCAGCATGGGAGGCTCTGACGGGACGTCGATACTCTGATATGCTTTATCGTTGAAGGTCATCGGGTAAGCATCCTGTGCATGTGCCAGAGGGTATTTAGCATGAGTGGCAGTAGGCCTGGCAGTCCGATGGCTGGCGCAGGAGGTCTGCATCAGCCAGCACGAACCGCCGATCCGAGAAGGGCGGTCCGGGCACGGGTCTCTCCTGCCATACTTCGGGCTCCATTTCGATTCAGGAGCACATACGGCGTATGGTAAGAAAACATAAATATTTTAATTACTAATTTAGTTATTTATAATATTTGTATTAATATCAATTTTATTATTATTATAGTCTGAGCAGGAGGCGGAGATCTTGGTGAGTTTCGTCTATTCAGGGCGACACACACCAGGAGGGATGGTTCCTGGGTCGACACGCGATAACGGAAGGTTGCGGTAAGAAATTAGCTTTATGTAGTATCTGTTTAATTTCTATAATTTTATTTCAAGAAATTTATTAACTCATTTATTATTGATTTTATAATTCAAAGACACAAGTCGAGGAGCTTCGCTCACAGGCATCGCAGGTCGACTCCACTGATGGGGAGACGCCCATCGAACTCTCAGCAGAGGAGGGTCGGGGTGTATTTTTGGAAGCTGTTGGTGCCCAGCCGCGAGACCACAGGGTCTACGGTCTGGGCACTAGAGCTTCTATATTTTTCCCATCAGGCCTCCAGCTCGCGATTTTCTGGTGATATTCCTGCCGAGCGTTTAGACGATATTTGGAGATCTATTGCGGAGGAGGTTCGGTAGGACGTTCGTCAGGAGGTTCGGCAGGAGGTTCGGCAAGAGGTCGAGCACGAGTTCGAGCAACGTATGCAAGGCCGGGATCAGGAGCTTGCAGACGTGCGAGATCAGATGCGTCATTTGCAGGATATGGTTAGCCGCTTGTCGCAGGGTCTCCAGCCTCCACGTGATCGCTCAGATTCTTGATGTTTTTTTTTCTTTTTTTATATTGTACATGAAAACTTCAAAATTTTAATATATGAATTATTTTTAGAAATTGATTATTGTTTGGATCAATATGAGTGAAGAATGTTTCTATCAATATTTAAATGTAACGAAATTGTATTAACCATTTTAATTTTTAATATTTTATATTTTAAAAAAATTAATTTGCGATGCATTAGCGACTGAAATTGCATCGCTAATATTTTTAAAATATTATTATTAAATATTACGATGCAATGACCTGGCATCGCAATAATTTTAAAAAAAATTAATAGCGACACATTAGCAACTCAAATTGCATCGCTATTATATCTAAAATATTTTTAATAAATATTGTGATGCAATGACCTTGCGTCGCAATATTTTAAAAAAAAATTTCTTTGCGATGCATTAGCGACTCAAATTGCATCGCTATTATATCAAAAATATTATTATTAAATATTACGATGCAACTAAATGTGTCACAATATTGCGACGCAATTGAATGCGTCGCATATTTAATAATAATTTTAAATATTAAAAATTAGTTTTAAATTTAGCGATGCATTTGGATGTGTCGTAATATTGTAACACATTGTTGCATCGCAGAGAGTCACAATATTGCGACACAATTGCGATAAATGGATATTGCGACGAACATCTGAGCGACGCCGTCATTGCGTCGCAATAGCATGTTTAGCAACGCAATTGCGACGCATTTGGGTGTCGCAATATTTTTTTCCCATTGTAGTGTAGGTGGTATACCTTGAAGGAGTGAAATACTCTTTTAACTATCGTGGTGGATCATTTTCATTATTAGGATCCATAATTCTGAGTCTCTTTGCTCTAAAAGTTCTTTCTATCTTAGGATCTAAGAGTATAAGGTTGGGTTGTAATGATCGACGACCAAGCATACACCCTACCAATGACTCTAAAGCAAAAAGTAATTTAGTTTTTTTTATTATTATTATAATAGAAGAGAAAGAAGAAGATTCTAAAGAAAATATCCTAAAAAATTCCTAGAACTAAGAGTAATGAATAATTTAATTATGGTTTAATAATTCTTAGTAATCAAGTTAACAAAGATTAGACTCTCGACTCTAGGTTTACCCTAGATCTAGATAGCTCCTAACTTCCAAGACTACCTTGGAGCCATCCAAATCAAAAATTAACTGATCAAATAGTCAGTTAAGGGTAAGGTCAGTGGGAGTCCCCCGTCGCTTACTAGGTAAGCGAACGGAACCAATTAAGTAACCACTTTTTTTCCTTTTCTAGACACTAATTAAGCAATCAATGTCAACCCGGTCCAACTCTTTTGGGTGCCTTGTCCTATTGAGCTCGAGTTTCTTAGGAGCTGATGTCTAGTTAATTTTAGAGTTAAAGGTTTGGGTTAATGCAAAATGAAGGATAAGGTTTGTGGGCCAAGGAAGGGTGATGAAATCCCTACCTTATCTTGATTAGGGGTTTGTTCCCTTAAAGTTAATTATGAAAATGCTATTCAACAAGCAGATGTCCACCTCTTAAAATTATCAAACAAAATTATTCTAATTACTTTTTTAAAATTTTTGTGATTAGGTTTCTAATTTCTAATAAATTATGAGATGTCAATGAAAAAGTTTTGAGTTTTGCAGAAAATAAATTTACCTAAATCAATCTAAGCATAGAAATAAAATAATTATTTTATTTATATTTTCTTTTTATTTTTATATTTATATTTTTTTTTGTTTTCTTAAATTAATTATGTTTTATGGAAGGTGTCTTAGGGTTTTCTTTCAGGTTCTTTAAGGTAAGTTAATTAATAGGAAATTGCTTAGGTTAAAAATAGATTTGTGACAAGAAGGAAAGTAATAAATTATCTTTTTTTTATGTTAAAAGAAAATACAAAATTCTAACAATTAAGGTAACAAAAATAATAAAAAAAGAGATAATAACTATTCAAAAATTAAAAATAAGAATAAAATTAAGAGAAAATTAATCTATTATATAGGGGAAGAATCGTGGGGGCGGGGGAGGAGGGCTTGGTGATGTGGAGGAAGCGACCTGTTAGGGTCGTAAGAAACGACATGGCGAGACTTTTTCCGGCAAGCAACTCAGCGTTGTTTGGAATCGGGGAAGAGGAGGAGGAGTAGGCGGGCGGAGGATTTGTAGTAGGTGTTCTCTGAATTAGAGAGGGGGAGCAGGCGGAGGATTTGTAGCGGCGGCGCTCTCTGAATCGATCGGGGAGGGAGAGGGAGAAGGCGGGGTATTTGTAGGCGCTTTCTACCTATATTTAGGCAAATTCGAAGCGTAAAAGGATTTGTAAAAGTGCCAAAAAGGACTCGAAACGTAAGTTATGCGCGAAAAGGACTCGAATTGTAAGCTGTGCGCGAAAAGGACAATGGGAATGGGGGCTTTCTCCCTTCCGGAGAGCGACTCCCGCGGTTCGTTACGCAATTTTATGGTTGTGTTTGTTGGGCCGAGTATTTATGATGGCTGGCGGAAATCGCGGGATCTTGAGTTGGCACGTGTTCATTCAGCACGTAAGTCTGCAACGAGATTAGGAATAACAAAATTGTATACAAAATCTAACATAAAATAAATAAATTTAGATTAACATTAAATAGATTTATACCACAAATATATTGATATCACTATAATAAAATAATCATATCGTATTATAAATTGATATGCCAAATAAAGATTTTACATATTCGTGTTAAGCAAGTCACGCCTATTTGTATTGAATAAATCGGGTAGCATCAATCTAATATGATTTGTTTACTAAACAGATTATGCTCATCATATTATATTACCTATTTAGTAATCATAGTATATTCATATTTAGATTCTTAAAATAAATAATTAATTATGAAAAACCGCGTTCGACATAAATTTACTCTTCGACGAAACTACATCCAAGCTTTCAAAGCCTTTAAGATTCAATTATTTCATTAAAAACATCCCAACTTCCCAACATTTTAAGATTTATTTATGTAAACACTTTAGCCCACGATCCAAAGAACCACGTACAGCATCGGAAACCACAAACACCACCGTCCTCCCATTTATAGGAGTGCAGCTTAGGCCGGGTTCAACACAAACCCGGCCCATCAAACCCAATTTGCAATAGTACTTGAACTCATGTTTGCCCAACCCGAACATGAAGAATCCGGGTTTAACCCAAATCAATTTGCAATTGACCCAGTCTCGGGTTGTGGTCAACCCAAACCCAAGGTAATCCGAACCCGATTTGCAAGGCCGCAACATGTGACATGTCTTGCAAGTCTTTCGATTCCCGAACTGACACAGCCACTCAAGCCTAGCTCAACCTCAACGACGTTGCAGAAGCAGACAGTTGAGGCGAGGCGAGGCGATCAAGGGGCTGGGAGCCAAGGCTTAGACGATAGGGAGATCTCTCTCCTTTTCTTCCTTCAAAAGAAAATCGATAGAGACCAGAGAAAGAAGGGGAGAAGCTTCATCGGGAGAGAAAGAGGGTGGATATTGAGGGTAAGGGGGGCAGGGATTAGAGTTTCGTATGGTGGGAGTTGGGGGGAGGTCGTGGTTTCTCTCCCCTGGGCTTTTGATTGTTGGTTGCGGGGTTTGGGGTCTTTAAAGCTAGATGATTGAGATGAACGGCAAAGGGCGGGGGAGGATCGGCGATCAAGCGATGGCGAAGTGTGGAGTCTGGCTGATGAGATGAACAACAACAAACCTCGGGGGTGGAGTCGGAGTGTGTGCAAAATCTCCACGGGGACAAGGTTAGGGAGAATCAGTGTAGCTCCACTCTCTTCAAGCACATCAAAGCTTCAGTTCATATCGCAAGTTCTCGATTCTTTGTGTATCCCTTCTTTCGAGGCAAAAATCTATGTTTGGCAAAGTTTTTGATTGTTTACTTGATTGGATTTTAGGGATTTGATTCTTAGCATAGATATCTTGGAGTAGATCCAAAGGGCTTCGGATGAAGAATTAGTTATTTGATTTTCTTCAAGAAAAATCATATGTTGCAGTAATTAAGCTGTATTTTAGGGGATTGCTATGGTTTCTTTGATTGGTTTGGATCGGCATGGATTTCGATCTCGTTGGTAGCCCGGAGTATAATATGGTTTCATTATATACTTTTTTAATGTTAGTATATCAGCAGATAAAGAAAAGAGAACAGTTTTAGCTTAAACAGTTGGTAGGTGATACGGGGGGTTTTGATTCTAAATATTTGTAAGGGATTAATTTCATCTGGTAGTTATGCTTGATGATTGCATGAAGGACGTCTTCTTGGTACCAAGTTTTGGCTCTATTGCTAAGATAATTACTTTCGCCTAGGACATTGTAAGCTCTCCAATGCTTTTGACCAGGGCTTGCAATCTTGATAAAATGGTTGTACGCTCGGCATGGGGTTGGTTCGGCATTCCAAGAGTTAGTACATCCCTTTCTGTGTTTTGGTTTGATACTGGATGGTATGGACCATATGGTGCACTCGTATGGGATGGTACATACTGGTATAGTCTACCATACTTTTGACCATTTTGGTATAAGATCTACTCCTCTATATATTAGCAAATATGCTATTATCGGCCAACTCATACGAGAGAGAGAGAGAGAGAGAGAGATCCATATGTTTACAAATGCATTTTGCTTTTATTTATTTATTTATTTATGTATTTTTGCTTCTATTCCTGTGAGCTTTTTGCTTTCCATGATTTTTATCATATAAAAGCTATGTGCCGATATAAGCTCTCCTCTCCTTTCATTTTGTTGTCATAGAAGACCCTAATGTCCTTGATTCTTTCTATTTCCCTTTTGAAGTCTTTTTTTCTTCTTTCACATATGGAGATAGAGGAGTGTTCAATGTTGTGTTGTCATTGTTTGTCCCTTTATATTAGTTGCTGGTGAGGTGGTCTTTTTCATATTCCATTTGGTTTGTATCCTTACTTTTTATTAAGATTGTTGGTTTGATGTAAGAAATATATGAGTTAAACTTGTCTATTAAATTGGTAGACTGATAGCAAAAATGGTCTGGTTTGGCTAGTGCTAAAGCCTAAACTAATCACCATTAGGTTTATTTTTTGGAGAAATCATCATTAGGTATTTAGCGGTTCAAATAGGACTATGCTTATATTATTTTGAGAAAAATTACTAGTAGGTATCTTGGCATCCAAATAAGATAGTTTAGCAAACCCAAAACCATATGAATCTAGGCTCAAGTAAGGTAGACCTTATCTACAAATGATCTAGCCTCGATTGGACTTTAATTATTTATCGATATAATTTTTAAAAATTTATTGCCCTAAAAATGAAATTAGTAATTTAATGAAACTATAGCTTGATTGACCACTACAAGAAAATATTGAAATAGCGATGCAAATTTAGCGACGCATCATTGTGTCGCTAAATTACGACCACTTTGCGACGCCTCCGTACAACAAAACATTGCGACGCAATTAGCGACGCATTAGCGACTTAATAAATTAGAAATAAAAAAGAATTAATTTTTTATTTAGCAACACAAATAATGTATCACAATATTTTTAAATTAATTTTTTATAAAATATAAATATGGGAAAAAATATTGCGACGCAACTCAGTGCGTCGCAATATTTTTAAAAAAAATTAAATATGTTAAATAGTGACGCAATAAACTAGAAAATTAGAAAAATTATTTTTAATTTAGCGATGCAACAATTGCGTCACAAATATTTAAATAAAATAATTTTTATAAAATATAAATATGAGAAAAAAATATTGCGATGCAACTCAGTGTGTCGTAATATTTTTTAAAAAATTAATTATGTAAATAGCGACTCATTAGCGATGCAATAAATTAAAAAATTAAAAAATTATTTTTAATTTAGCGAAGCATTAATTGCGTCGCAATTATTTTAAATAAAATTTATTTTAAAAAATATAAATATGAGAAAAAATAATTGCGACGCAACTCAATGTGTTGCAATGTTTTTAAAAAATTTAATTATATTAAATAGCGATGCATTAGCGATGCAATAAACCAAAAAATTAGAAAAATTATTTTTAATTTAGCGATGCACTTATTGTGTCGCAATTATTTTAAATAAAATAAATTTTTATAAAATTTAATTGTGAGAAAAAATATTACGACGCAACTCAATGCGTCGCAATATTTTTTAAAAAAATTAATTATGTTAAATAGCGACGCATTAGCGATGCAATAAACCTGAAAATTAGAAAAATTATGTTTTAAAATTGTGATGCACTTGTTGCGTCACAATTATTTTAAATAAAATTAATTTTTATACAATATAATTATCAAATTAAAAAATTGTGATGCAAGCCTTTGCGTCGCAATGTTTTAAAAAAATTAATTATGTTAAATAGCGACGCAATAGCGACACAATAAAATAGAAATTAATAAAAATAATTTTTTATTTAGTGACACAAGTATTACGTCGTAATGTTTTTTAAAAAATAAATTTTATAAAAATATTAAAAAGAATTATGAAATAAAATATTGCGACGCCGAACGGATCGATCGTGACGGTCCGATCCTTATCGTCGCCGACCGGGTTCGATCATGGCTTCGATCGATCTCAACCATTGGGTCATCGCCGATCGGATTGATCGCGATGATCTGAGATCGGTCATCGCCGACCGAGATCGATCATGACTTCGATTGATCGCAACTGTCGGATCATCGCCGATCGGACCGATCGCAATGGTTCGAGATCGATCGTGGCCGATCGAGATCGATCAGGGCTTGGATCGATCGCAACCGTCGGATCGTCGGTGATCGGACCGATCGCAATGGTCCGAGATCGGTCGTGGCCGATCGGATTACGGCTTGGATTGATCACAACCATCGGATCGTCAGTGATCGGACCGATCGCCACGTTTGAGATCGATCGTGGCCGATCGGGATCAGGGCTTGGATCGATCGCAACCGTCGGATCGTCGCCAATCGGTCCGATCGCCACGGTCCAGATCGGTCGTGGACGATCGGGATCATGGCTTGGATCGATCGCAACCATCGGATCGTCACCGATTGGACCGATCGCCACGGTCCGAGATCGGTCATGGCCGATCGGATCACGGATTGGATCGATCGCAACGTTGGATTATCGCAATCGGACCGATCGCCATGGTCCGAGATCGGTCGTGGCCGATCGGGATCATGGCTTGGATCGATCGCAACCGTCGGATCATCGCGATCGGACCGATCGCCACTATCCGAGATCGGTCGTGGCGATCGGGTTCAGGCTTGGATCGATCGCAACCGTCGGATCATCGCCGATCGCCATGGTCGAGATCGGTCATGGCCGATCGGGATCTTGGCTTGGATCGATCGCAACCGTCGGCGTTCGGACCGATCGCCACGGTCCGAGATCGGTCATGGCCGATCAGGATCAGGACTTGGATCGATCGCAACCGTCGGATCGTCGGGATCGACCGATTGCAACGGTCCGGGATCGGTCATGGCCGATCGGGATCAGGCTTGGATCGATCGCAACCGTCAGATCGCCGATCGGATCGATCGCGATGGTCCGAGATCGTTCATGGCCGATCGGGATCAGGGCTTGGATCGATCGCAACCGTCGGATCGTCGGCGATCTCGGACCGATCGCAAAGGTCCGGGATCGGTCGTGGCTGATCGGGATCATGGCTTGGATCGATGGCAACCATTGGATCATCGCCGATCGGTCGATCGCCGGTCGAGATCGTCTTGGAAGATCGGATCAGGCTTGGATCGATCGTAACCGTCGGATCATCGGATCGGACGATCGATGGTCCGAGATCGTTCATCACCGACCGAGATCGATCAGGGCTTGGATCGATCGCAATCGTCGGATCGTCGGTGATCTCGGACCGATCGCAAGGTCCAAGATCGATCGTGGCCGATCGGGATCACGGCTTGGATCGATCGCAACCGTCGGATCGTCGGCGATCTCAGACCGATCGCAACGGTCGGGATCGATCGTGGCAATCGGATCATGGCTTGGATCGATCGCAACCGTCGGATCGTTGCCGATCGGATCGATCGCGATGGTGGAGATCGTTCATCGCCGATCGGGATCGATCAGGGCTTGGTTCGATCGCAATCGTTGGATCGTCGGCGATCGACCGATCGCAACGGTCCGGGATCGGTCGTGGCCAATCGGGATCAGGCTTGGATCGATCGCAACCGTCGGATCGTCGGCGATCTCGGACCGATCGCAACGTCGGGATCGGTCGTGGCCGATCGGGATCAGGCTTGGATCGATCGCAACCGTCGGATCATTGGAGATCGGATCGATCGCGACGGTCCGAGATTGTTCATCACCGACCGAGATCGATCAGGGCTTGGATCGATCGCAATCGTCGGATCATCGGCGAATTCGGAATGATCGCAAAGGTCTGGGATCGGTCGTGGCTGATCGGGATCACGGCTTGGATTGATCGCAACCGTCGGATCATTGCCGATCGGATCGATCGCGACGATCGGAGATCGTTCATCACCGACCGGGATCGATCAGGGCTTGGATCGATCGCAACTGTCGGATCGTCAGCAATCTCGGACCGATCGTAACGGTCTGGGATCGATCGTGGCCGATCGGGATCATGGCTCGGATCGATCGCAACCGTCGGATCGTCACCGATCGGATCGATCGCGATGGTCCAGATCGTTCATCGCCGACCGAGATCGATCAGGGCTTGGATCGATCGCAACCGTCGGACCGTCGCCGATCTCGGACCGATCGCCACAGTTTGGGATCGGTCGTGGCCGATCGAGATCAAGGCTTGGATCGATCGCAACCATCGGATCGTTGGAGATCTGTTCGATCGGTCGATGCAATTTCCTAGAAAATAAAAATAATTTTTCCAAATAAAATAATTTTAATATTGCGACACATTTATTGCATCGCAATGTTTTAAAGAAAAATAATAGTAATTAAAAATTTTTAAAAACATTGCGATGCCATATGTGCATCGCAATTATTTTTAAAAATATAATTTTTATCAGTTATACTTATTAAAAAGTATTGTGACACATTAGCGACGCACTTTTCCTAAAAAATAATTTTTTTGGAGAACACAATTTTTAATATTGCGATGCATTTTTGCATCGCAATATTTTTTAGAAAAATAAATGTAATTAAAAAATTTTAAAAAAAACATTGCGACGCATTATTTGCATCGCAATTATTTTCAAAAATATAAATTTTATGAGTTATAAATATTTAAAAAATATTGCGACGCGTTTGCGACACAATTTCCTAGAAAATAAAAATAATTTTCCTAGAGAAATAATTTTTAATATTGCAATGCAATTATTGCGTCGCAATGTTTTTAAGAAAAATAAATATAATAAAAAATTAAAAAAAACATTGCGACGCAATATATGTGTCGCAATTATTTTTAGAAAATATAATTTTTATCAGTTATAAATATTTAAAAAATATTGCGATGCAGCTTCTTTGAAATGAAAATTATTTTTTTAGAGAAAACAATTTTTAATATTGTGACGCATTTATTGCATCGCAATGTTTTTAAGAAAATAAATGTAAGAAAAAAATTAAAAAAACATTGCGATGCAATATATGTGTCACAATTATTTTAGAAAATATAATTTTTATTAGTTATAATTATTAAAAAATATTACGATGCATTAGCGATGCAGTTTTCTAGAAAATAAAAATAATTTTTTTGGAGAAAACAATTTTTAATATTGTGATGCATGTATTGCGTCGTAATTTTTTTTGAGAAAAATAAATGTAATTAAAAAATTTTAAAAAACATTATGACGCAATATTGTGTCGCATTTATTTTTAAAAAATATAATTTTATCAGTTAAAAATATTTAAAAAATATTGTGATGTAATTTCCTAGAAAATAAAATTATTTTCCCATCGAACATTGGCACCAAGTTAGCGACTCATTAGCGACGCAATTATTTGCATCGCTAAGTTTTGCATAAAATAATAAAAAGCCAAAGTAGCGATGGATTAGCGACGCATTGTTGCGTCGCTAATCCATAATAAAAAAAAAATAGCGAGTGATTAGCGACCCATATATTGCATCGTTAATCACCCCTATTTAATGCTTGGTTGGGCCGCCTCCCTTTCCTTCTCTTCTTCTTCCTATTCCTACCCTAGCCGCTGTCGTCCCTCCGCTCCTCCAACTGCCCCCGTCCTCTCCCCGGCAGAAGCTCCCCCCACTCCGGCGGCGTCCCCTCGTGACCAAGGTAAGCCCATCCTCCTTCTATTTTTTTTTTAAATAGGGTTTGGCCACGGCCACGGCCATGGCCGTCTTCTCCGACCACGGCCGCTGCCGTGGCCGGCCGTGGCTTGGCCACGGTGGCTAGGCCACCAAAAAAAATTACAGTTTGGGGGAGAGTTTTCCCCACCCCCCCCCCTTTCGTCTTCTGTGGCCACGGCCACGGCTGTGGCCGTCTTCTCCAGCCACGGCCGCTGCCGTGGCCTGGCCACGGTGGCCAGGCCACCAAAAAAAAAACCAGTTATGGGGGGGTTTTCCTCACCACCCCCTCCCGTTCGTCTTCTCCGGCCACGCCGGCCATGGCCTGGCCACGGTGGCCAAGGCCAAAAAAAAAAAACAAATCAGCTAGGAGGCTTTTCCCCACCCCCGGCCCCTTCAATTAAAAAAAAAAAATTAGCAAAAAAATTAGATTCTATCATATTTTATTATTTTTAAAATTAGTTTCAAATAATATGATGACAAATATAAAAAATATAAATATATTTTTAAAACATGGGCAACTTAATTTTTTTTTAAAAAGTAATAGCTAGGGGGTTTTCCCCACCCATCGGCCCCTTCAATAAAATAAATTACCACTCTTGAAAAAAATTAACACAAAAAAATTAGATTCTATCATAATTTTATTTTTAAAAATATTTTTAAATAATTTGATGAAAAATATAAAAATAAATAAATATATTTTTAAAACATGGGCAACTTAATTTTTTTTAAAAAGTAACAGCTAGGTGGGTTTTCCCCACCCCTCGGCCCCTTCAATAAAAAAAAATCAACACTCTTGAAAAAAAATTAACACAAAAAATTAGATTCTATCATATTTTATTGTTTTTAAAAATATTTTCAAATAATTTGATGA
Organism: Calamus simplicifolius; assembly: GCA_900491605.1. Classification (NCBI taxonomy): domain Eukaryota; kingdom Viridiplantae; phylum Streptophyta; class Magnoliopsida; order Arecales; family Arecaceae; genus Calamus; species Calamus simplicifolius. Next base: position 625,320 of record UESW01004884.1, on the reverse strand, counting down.
CAAATATAAAAAAATAAATATAATTTTAAACATGGGCAACTTAATTTTTTAAAAAATGTGACTACTAATCTAATTTTTTATTAGATTAGTTATAAATTAATTAATTTATGTCATTAGTCGTAGCTTTTTGGATAGACTGATTTAGCTCATCAATTATGACTCTTTTTAAATCAACTGATTAAACTCATAAATCGTAGCTATTTAGGTCAATTAATTTAGCTTATCAGTTTTAACTTCTCAAGTAAGCTGATTTTAGACCATCAACGTTGTCTCTTTAGATCATCAATCAAAACTCTTTAGATAGGTCAAGCTGAATTAGCTTAGCTATTTAGGTCAATTAATGTAGCTCATTAATCATAACTCTTTAGATTAGCTAATTTTAAAATTGCAGTCGTAGCTTTTCATTTCTTTATAGCTGTTTATGCAATAATATTTGTGCATTTGTAGTTATTTACAATTGTTATGTCTTGATTATTTACATTCTGCTTCAAATTGAATGATGCATTAGTGAATGATTTATATTTTAGTCTTTACAAACATATATATTCGACATAATAATCTCAAGAAGTCAGTGACTATATATATAGACACTATTCCTATATATGTATAATTGACAAGAAGTTAAGAATAACAAGCATAAGTTCGATTGTCTTCGGATTTCCATATTATTAATCATAGCACTATAAACTTTACACCCGTTTGAGAATTTGTAAGACTTAGTCTTGCAAATTCTCAAATTATCCTGGTGGACAGTTTGAGAATATTTTTTGAGATATGTTAGTCGCTATTAATCATCGTTGGGTAAGATTGCGGTTTGTATTTGCTCATACGTTCTCCTAGTGTGGCATATATACCACACATTTAGGAAAACATATGAGGAATGCTTCTGAAATTTTAACGTAACCGATCGATGATAATTAATAGCAGAATAACATATCATAAAAAATATTCTTGAATGGGATAGGGCCTTACCTTTTAGACATGGAGTGAAGGTGGAATTAATTTAGGACACTTGAATGCTTGTGAAGTCTCATGATTAAACGGACCGCCTTGCGGCCCGACCCGAACTCAAGCCCTAGCATTAGCCTGGCATGAACCCGTGCCTCGGTCCTTGCTAGCACGCCAAGGATCGTAGCCGTGGCCCGACCTTGCAGGTAGGGACCTTAGTTGTCTTTAAAAAAATTGATTTAGTTATAAATTATTTAAATGGTTGTTATTAACCTTAGTTGTGTAAAAGAAATAATAAACTCATATATTTAGTAATGCTAATATAGTTTTATAATGTGGTTTCCTTTAATGGTTTACCAGAAATTTTATAAGTCGGTCAAAAATGAGCGGGGCTCGCTCATGGATGTATGCAAGGATAAAAGATGGCTTGCTTAATCCAGATTTTCTGAATGGATTGGAAGAATTTATCGCATTTGCATGTCGCCAATTTGAATGGATGGATGGGCCTAGGATTAGGTGCCCATGCAACTATCACAGGTGTTAGAATAAAGCCTACAGAGATGTCGAAACTGTTAAGGTGCATCTATGTAAAAAGGGGTTTGTTTCTGATTACGATGTTTGGTATTGTCATGGTGAACCAGAGAAAATTCTAGCAGTTGTTACAAGCCAACAAGTGTCAATTCCCGTTGATGAACCATTTATGAATCTAAACACATATGAAGAAATGGTGATGAATGCTTCGAGTAATGAATTCAATCAGAATACATTTATGGAAGAACCAAATCCAGATGCACAGCAATTTTATGATATGTTGCGTGCTGCAAATCAAGAATTGTATCCTGGTTGTGAAGGTCATTCCCAGTTGTCTACGGCTGCTCGGTTGTTGAATATTAAGACAGAACATCGATTATCAGAAAAGGCATTTAATTCTATAACTGGGTTAATCAAGGAAATTTTGCCAAATGATAATGTTGTAGCAGACAGTTTTTACTCAACGAAGAAGTTGTTGCGTGGGCTTGGGCTCCCGGTTAATAAGATCGATTATTGCTTGAACAATTGTATGATATTGGGGTGAAGACTCGGAGCTGAGATGGTGTAAGATTTGTGGGCAATCGAGGTACAAAAATGGTGAAGGGGGAGCTAGTACAAGTAGGAGAAAAAGTGTTCCTTACAAGAGGATGCATTACTTTTCTCTTACTCCACACCTGCAGAGATTATACATATCTGAGGCTACAGCTGCTGATATGAGATGGCATGCCAAACATGATTCTAAAGAGGATGAAATGCGGCATCCATCAGATTCAAAAGCTTGGAAGCATTTCAATGAAAATCATCCTGATTTCGCTGAAGATATAAGGAATGTGAGATTAGGTCTTTGTACCGATGGCTTCCAACCATTCGGTCAAGCGGGGCAACAGTATTCATGTTGGCCTGTGATACTGACTGTATATAACCTTCCTCCATGGAAGTGCATGAAAGATACTGCAATGTTTTTGACAGTTTTGGTTCCAGGACCATCAAATCCAAAGAAAAAGATTGATGTCTTCTTGCAACCGTTGGTGGCCGAATTGAAAATGCTGTGGGAAATAGGAGTCGTAGCCTATGACATTTCTATGAAATAGAATTTCATCATGAGAGTTTCTTTGATGTGGACAATATGTGACTTTCTGGCATATGCAATGTTGTCTGGTTGGAGCACTGCTGGACGTTTGGCATGCCCTCATTGCATGTATGATTCGGATGCATTTACATTGCAGAAGAGTGGTAAGCAGTCATGGTTTGATAATCATAGGAAGTTCTTGCCCCCAAATCATCCTTACAGGCGTAACTTGATCGCCTTCCGGAAGAACAAAGCAGTCACAAAATTCGCCGAACCGGTTAGGTCCGGTACGGATATATTTGATACTATAGAGCATTTGGGGTTGAGGTATGCTTGGGACCAGATGCAGATAGAATAAATGGCCGTATATGTAAAGAACATAACTGGAAGAAGCAGAGTATATTCTGCGATTTGTATTATTGGAGCACAAATCTCATCCGGCACAACTTGGATGTTATGCATATCGAGAAAAAATTTTTTAATAACATATTTAACACGGTGCTAAATATCCCGGGAACAACAAAAGACACTGCAAAGTCAAGAGAAGAACTTAATCAGTATTGCAGAAGAGGTGATTTGAGGAGTCCCGACGGGACCTATCCTAAAGCCTGTTACACTCTTGACAGAAATTCATGAGAAGTTTTATGTAACTGACTTAGAGGGTTAAAATTTCCAGATGGTTATGCCTCAAATATCGGTAGGTGTGTGGACATGCATAAGCTCAAGTTGTTTGGCATGAAGAGTCACGACTGTCATGTTTTCATGCAATGGTTATTGCCTATAGCTTTTCGTGAGTTGCTTCCGCAACATGTCTGGAAGGCATTGACAGAGCTCAACTTGTTCTTCAAGGAGTTGTCTGCCACAGTCATTACTTCTACATCCATGGCAAGGCTTGAGGAGGAAATTCCAATTATTTTATGCAAGCTGGAGCGAATATTTCCTCCCAGTTTTTTTGACTCAATGGAGCATTTACCGGTTCACTTGCCATACAAAGCGAGCATAGCTGGTCCCGTGCAGTATCACTGGATGTATCCTTTCGAGAGGTAAATATATACATCATTTAGATATATTGACATTTCAAATATTATTTCATTGCGAGAAAATTGGTTAATTTTTGTCTCAACTTTACATATAGGTACCTTAAGAAGTTAAAAAATAATGTGCGTAATAAGGCAAGGGTTGAAGGTTCTATATGCAATGCTTGGTCGAACAAGTTTCAGCTTTTGCCTCGCATTACTTTGACGGTCACGTCCACACGAGGAGCCAAAATCTTGGTCGTAACGATGACGTATGTGTGGACGAAGGAGAACCTAATGACGGTAGAATATTAATTTTTAAAGATATTGGTCGTTCATTTGGGGGGGCAGAAGTCAAGAAATCTTAGCGATATGGAGTATAATGCAGCACATTATTATATCCTAATGAACTGTAGAGAAGTCGATCCATATATTGAGCAAGTGTATACTTCAATGCTTACTTGGAATTTCTATTTTAAATTACAATATACCATAATATTTAATTGCTAACATAAGTTTTAATCCTTATCATCCCATAAGGATGTATTGTGATAGACAACGACAGATGAATCCCGACATCAGTCAAGTTGCAATTGGACAGAAGTTAGAAACGAAGTTCGCTTACTGGTTTTATGAATTTGTGAGTAGTATCACTCAATCAATTTCAATAATGGCTTTAATTTTTGAATTGGTTGTGAATAGCTTATTAATTTATAGGTAAACGGTCCATGGTCCCCAATCGACAATATTTTCATTAAATATCTATCGCAATGGCCATTGAAGACCGTAACAACCTCTACTGGCTATTTTGTTAATGGGTACAAATTTTAGATTGAACGATTAATAGCTTCAAGAGGCATGCAGAACTGGGGCGTGTGTGTTAAAGGAGAAAGTGTTGGAGCAAATATGTAGGATTATTACGGAAAGTTAGTAGAGGTGGTTAAAGTTGAATATCCCAGTTGGCCTATGAAACGAACCGTATTGTTTCGTTGCGATTGGTTCGTTCCGACAGTTCCTGTGGGCAAAAGGGTTCATAACGACTACAATTTGGTTGAAGTGAACCATCGACGAAGATTACAGAAATATGAGCCATTCATCCTTGCATCCCAAGCTCAGCAAGTGTTTTACTGCGGATATCCAAGTGTGCAACGACAAGCGAGATTGGTGGGCTATTTCTAAAATCGTCCACGTTCAACAATCTTATTAGAGGAGAGTTCATCAAGTCAATCAACCGAGTGCCCTGCATTTCAAGAGGATGAGATGGAAATGCATGCAATTGAGGATGACATAAGGGCTCCTGAAACATCACTTAGAGATCCAAATGGTGATGTCCAAGAAATTGCGGATGCAAATGTTCGGTTTCCTTCTGATGATAATGAAACTGAATCGCAGTCCGATACGGCATCGGATGTTGAATCGACATTTCATGAAACAAATGACACCGATTAAACATAGAGGTTTTTTTAAATTCAACTTTATTTTATAAGTGTTAAATTTTTACATAGTCAATCATTAATTGTAATTTAATTGCATGAATCTTTAGTATTTTCAGTATGATGGGCAGAGGTAGATCTACCGACGACATACGGAGTGAGCAGGGACGTAGCCCTGTTGCATCAGATCACATGAGCTTTGGAGATGGAGAGTTTGGATCTCCACACATCGCACAGCCTTCGATCTCTCCAGTAGTCGGCGGTGATCCTGCATTGGTATTACCATCCAGCCGATCGGCGTATACTTCCGAGAGTTCTTCCACCATCGGCCGCACCGTACTTCAACTTGATGCTCATTGGCTGTAATTATATACTAATTAAAAATATATGTTTATGTTTTTAAGTCAATTACTTATAAATATGCATTTTTTTAACAGATTTTTTGAGTAGCATCATGTATCCAGCCATATCAGTGCCGTATTTCAAAGGCGTGCAGATCCCAGTGGCTACGATTGGCGCCACGTATCTCCAGCCACGAGGGAGTTTTATTTTTCTGAGTTTTAGGTAAACTTATTAAATACAATTTGTCACTGATATAAAATTTCTTAATCTTAATAAATTCTGAAACTAACTATTTATTTTAATGCAGAAAAAGTTTACGTGGGACCCTGCCAGCCATGATGCCATTAGGGCAGCATGGGAGGCTCTTACGGGACGCCGATACTCCGACATGCTTCATCGTTGGAGGTCATCGGGTCAGCATCCTGCGCATGTGCCAGAGGATATTTGGCACGAGTGGCAGCAGGCCTGGTAGTCCGATGGCTGGCGCAGGAGGTCCGCATCAGCCAGCACAAACCGTCGATCCGAGAAGGGCGGTCCTGGCACGGGTCTCTCCCACCATACTTCGGGCTCTATTTCGATTCAGGAGCACAGACGCCGTATAGTAAGAAAACATAAATAATTTAATTAATCATTTAGTTATTTATAAATATTTGTATTAATATCAATTTTTTTTTGTTATAGTCTGAGCAGAGGGCAGAGATCCTGGTGAGTTTCATCTATTCAGGACGACACACACCAGGAGGGACGGTTCCTGGGTTGACACGCGATCACGGGAGGTTGCGGTAAGAAATTAGCTTTATGTAGTATCTGTTTAATTTCTAAAATTTTATTTGGAGAAATTTATTAACTCATTTATTATTGATTTTATAATTCAAAGACACGAGTCGAGGAGCTTCGCTCCCAGGCATCACAGGTCGACTCCACTGATGGGGAGACGCTCGTCGAACTCTCAGTAGAGGAGAGTCAGCGTGTATTTTTGGAGGCTGTTGGTGCCCAGCCGCGAGACCGTAGGGTCATGGTCTGGGCGCTAGAGCTTCCTCATATTTTCCCCATCAGGCCTCTAGCTCGCGATTTTCTGGTGATATTCCAGCCGAGCGTTTAGACGACATTCGAGATCTATTACGGAGGAGGTTTGGCAGGATGTTCATCAGGAGGTTCGGCAGGAGGTTGAGCACGAGTTCGAGCAGCGTATGTGAGGCCGGGATCAGGAGCTTGCAGACGTGCGAGATCAGATGCATCATTTGTAGGATATGGTTAGCCGCTTATTGCTGGGTCTCCAGGCTCCACGTGATCGCTCAAATTCTTGATGTATTTTTTTTCTTTTATATGTTATACATGAAAACTTCAAAATTTTAATATATTAATTATTTTTAGAAATTGAATGATTATTGTTTGGATCAATATGAGTGAAGAATGTTTCTATCAATATTTAAATGTAACGAAATTGTATTAACCGTTTTAATTTTTAATATTAATTTTTTTAAAAAAAATTAATTAGCGACGCATTAGCGGCTGAAATTGCATCGCTAATATTTTTCAAATATTATTATTAAATATTGCGATGCAATGACCTGGTGTCGTAATAATTTAAAAAAAATTAATAGCGATGCATTAGCGACTCAAATTGTGTCGCTATTATCTCTAAAATATTATTAAAATATTGTGACGCAATGACCTTGCGTCGCAATATTTTAAAAAAAAAATTCTTAGCAATGCATTAGCGACTCAAATTGCATCGCTGTTATATCTAAAATATTATTATTAAATATTACGACGCAACTAAATGCATTGCAATATTGCAACGCAGTTGAATGTATCGCAATATTTAATAATAATTTTAAAATATTAAAAATTAGTTTTAAATTTAGCGATGCATTTGGATGCGTCGCAATATTACGACTCATTGTTGCGTCGCAGAGAGTCGCAATATTGCGACGCAATTGCGACGAACATCTGAGCGACGCCATCATTGCGTCGCTATTGCATCGCAATAGCATGTTTAGCGACGCAATTGCGATGCATTTGGGCATCGCAATATTTTTTTTCCCCTTGTAGTGGACTATATATATTTCTTCTCATTCCCTAGGCTTCAAAATAAGCCAAGCCTTATTTGAATGAAAATGAGAATCCCTCTCCTTCACTCCCCACTCCTCACCCTAGTAAGCAGCATCAGTATGGATTTAGCTTGCTGACTGAAAAATCCTTATTAAAAATAAGATTCGAACATTCAAAATTTTCAGGTCCTAAAAAGAATATTTGTAGAAAGAGCCCATATTATACCATCATTTATCGATATGAAGCTGGTCTTATAGTCTTACCATTGACTTTGAATGCTCCTATGGCAATCATGCTGATATCAAAATCAAAGAAAACAATGAGTGCAATGGAGAGATTTTTTTTATTTTTCCACAATTCATCTAGTCTTCTATCCTTTACCTTTTACTTTTGTACAAGAGTAGAAGAAATTCGTTGGGCAATATACCCAGAAGATTATTACTTGCACCTAGGACATTGTAAACTCTCCAATTCTTTTCACCAAGGTTTGCAATCTTGATACCAAACTCCATGCCAATACCATATTGATAAAATAACAATATGCTTGGTATGGGGTCGGTTCGACATACCAAGACTCAGTACACACCCCTTTTTTGAGATTCGGCGCATTGATACTTGGTACAACCCTTTTCTAAGTTTTGATTTAGTATTAGTATAGTATGGCACATCAGTATGAGTTGGTACATACTGGGATGGTATGTCATGCTTTGACAATTTTTGCTAAAGATCTACTTCTATATATATTAGTAAATATGCTACTATAGGCCAACTCATCAAAGCGAGAGAGAGAGAGAGAGAGAGAGAGAGATTTCCTTATATTTACATATTCTTTTTTCTTTTATTTATTTATTTATGTATTTTTTCTTATATTTCTATGAGTCTTTTTCTTTCTATGATCTTTATCATATAAAAGCTTTATGTAGATACAAATTCTACTCTCCTTTGGTTTTGTTGTCATGGAAGATTCCAATATCGTTGGTTCGTTTTGTTTCCTTTCTAAAGACTGTTTTCCTTGCTATCATGGATGGAGACAAAGGAGTGTTCGATGCTATGTTGTCATTGTTCATCCCTTTAAATTAGTTTCCAGTGAGGTCATCTTGTTCATCGGTTCCATTTGGTTTGTGTTGAGGGGTATAATCATCATTGCATTGATAATCGTGCCAGGTGGCTAGGATCAGCCCCATCCCTCCGCCTGCTACGATACGCCCCCGAAGAACAAGCTAAACTAATATGGTCCGGCAGGCCATGCGATCTCTGACTCGTTCTTTTCGGGTTTCCATAGCCTGACTTTTCCGAGCTCCCATAGCTCGGTTTTCCCCGAGCTACCTATAGCTCGGCTTCCCCCGAGCCTCCCATGGCTTGGCTTCCCCGAGCTTCCTATGGCTCGGCTTCCCCCGAGCCTCCCATGGCTCAGCTTCCCCGAGCTTCCTATGGCTCGTCTTCCCCTGAGCCTCCATGGCTTGGCTTCCCACGAGCTTCCCATAGCTCGGCCTCCTCGAGCTCCCATAGCTCGGTTTTCCCTGAGCTACCTATAGCTCGGCTTCCCCCGAGCCTCTCATGGCTCGGCTTCCCCGCGCTTCCTATAGCTCGTCTTCCCCGAGCTTCCTATAGCTCGGCTTCCCCCGAGCCTCCTATGGCTCGGCTTCCCTGAGCTTCCTATAGCTCATCTTCCCCGAGCTTCCTATGGCTTGGCTTCCCCCGAGCCTCCCATGGCTCAGCTTCCCCCGAGCTTCCATAGCTCAACTTACCAGGAGCTTCCCATAGCTCGGCCTCCTCGAGCTCCTATAGCTCAGCTTCCCCCAAGCTTCCCATAGCTCGGCCTCCCCGAGCTCCTATAGCTTAGCTTCCCTCAAGCTTCTATAGCTCGGCCTCCCCGAGCTTCCTATAGCTCGGCCTCCCTCGAGCTTCTATAACTCGGCCTCCCCCGAGCTTCCCACAAGCTTCTCATGGCTCGGACTCCCTGAGCGATCCATGACTCGACACTCACCTCCATGGAACCCGACGCGGGAGAGCCTAGGCCCATCGTAACAGAATCCCAAGCGAAGAATCATGTTGAAGAGTGGTCTAGGACCTAATATAACTACCTGGGACCTACGTATCTATCAATCTCAGGCCATCAAAGAGCTCTCCTAGCCGTCGATCCCTCAACGAACACGATACGGATCCCACCGGCCTCACAACGGCCTGATTCGATTCATTCCCGTATCCTAACAACCTTCGAACCTTCCAGAAGGCGCTCAAGATCCAGGTGATTGCCTATAATACGATACCCCCAGATTCTCTCAGGTATGCGCTCATAGCCCCTGGCTCACTCTCACTCTCACTCCCACTCTTACTCTCGCTCTCTCTCCACTGCTCGTCAGCGCTCCCCTGGAGCTCCCGATCGGCCACCCCCTGGAGAGACTCCCCGGAGAGATCCCTCTCCCCAATTGCTGTTGATCACCGATCCCCACTAACTTGAGCGTCGGAAGGTCTTCTGCGGAGGGCCACCCCCAATGCCTCTTGCACAAGGACTTCTGTGCAGGTCTGCCCAAGAGGAAGCCTAGACCAGGAGATCAACCACGCCCGAGTCGGAGGACAGATCCCGACGGCAACAAATTGGCGCTAGAGGAAGGGCCTCAAGTCCCGTTAAAACTTGAAGAAAGGAGATAAGGATCTCGATCTGGAGTAGAACCTCTCCAATGGCTAATCGAAGAAGAGCAACCTCTGAAGCCCAGGACCAAGTCATCGCTCAAAGACCTGATCCGACAGGCAACACGGCGCCGCAGCCTCAACCAGTTGAGACCCCATCACCACCAGCCATCCCGATGACCTAGGACCAGTTCGCCACGCTGGTCCAGCAGGTCCAAGCCCTGACCCACCTGGTTCAGGAGCGTTTCACAGCTGCCCCTGCTCCGCACCTTCATGGGGAGGCCGTAGCTCCTTCCTCTCTGACCACCTCCTCCTCTGGTCCACATAAAGCCACGGACCCCCCATGCTGACCCAAAGGGGACAAATCGGTCCCACGAGGCGGCTGTAATAGAGACCCACCCAGTTCTTGATGAGCCCGGACCCTTTCCCCGGTGTCCTCCCTCCATGATTCAATGTTGTCCCTGCGCTCTCCCCGCCCAGCTCCTCCTCCTACTTCTGAAGAGGAGATTCGTCGACAAATCTCGAAGATGCGTCAGGAGCTAGACGTCGCCAAGCAGGCCCATCCGCCCCAATCCAAGATGGAGCAGGGCATCCCTTTCTCCAAAGGGATCATGGAGGAAGTGATTCCCTCCCATGTCAAACTACCCGCCATCGAGCCCTACCATGGCTCTTCTGACACAAACGATCATCTCAGCAGCTTCCGATCAATAATGATGTTCCACGGAGCATCTGACGCGATCCTCTGCCGCGCCTTTCCTTCACCCTCAGAGGATCTGCCCGAACCTGGATCAACACCTTGAAACCAGGTTCTGTTGATTAATTCGATGAGCTGAGCCATCTTTTTATTGGCCAGTTCGTTAGTAGCCACCGTCACCAGTGGAGATCGACTCCCTCTCCGAAGTTAAGCAGAGAGAGGAGGAGTCCTTGAGAAACTACCTTGGCCGCTTCAACAAGACCATGCTAGAGGTAGACCACCTTAATCATGAGGTGGCTATGTCCGCCTTGGCGGGGGGAGTTTCGAAGGAGAGCGACTTCTACCTGGCGATGGAAGTCAGCTACCCCCCAAACCTCTCCGATATGATGGCACTGGCAGACAAATACGTCAGGGTCGAAGAATCACGGAGGGTTGCTCCGCCGAGCTGGCGAAGAAGAAAGAGCCCAAAGGTCCTGACAGGTACCGACCCGTCCGTCGGCCAAGTCCACCTCATCGCCAAAGAGCTCCCCCGCCACCACCAAGAAATCGCTCCGAAGCCCTCCTAGACAGTTCGACCGCTAAACTCCGCTAACTGTACCCAGAGCACAAATTCTCATGGAAATAGAGCGCCAGCTCCCTCAGACTCCTCTCCTAGGGAACCCAACTCGGAAGATCCCACCAAATGCTGCCGCTATCACCGGGAGCACGGCCACGACACTGAGGAATGCTGGCAGCTAAAAAATGAGATTGAGAGGCTGATTCAACGGGGCCGACTGAACCAATTCAGGAGGGTGCCCGAACCAGGGCAAGGAGGTGACTGCCAGCCCAAGCCTCAGTAGCCTCCTCCTCCTCCCAATCTGCCCATGATCGGCCATATTAACATGATTGAAGAGGCCGGCAGCTCGAGCCCCAGAAATGATGACGAAGGATCGGTGCCAAAGAAAGCATGGACGGGTGAGCTCTCCTTCTCCGATGATGATCTCGAGGGATACAGTTCCCCCATGACGATGCACTAGTTGTATCCCTCAATTTAAATGACTATGATGTAAGTCGGATCCTCATTGACAGTGGAAGTTCTATGAATGTTTTGTACCTCGATGTGTTTGCCAAGATGAGACTGCTCATGGAAAACCTTCGAGCCGTGGATTCCACCCTAATGGGATTCATAGGCGATGTCATCATCCCGGAAGGGGTCGTAACCTTAACGGTTCACACGGAAACCTGGCCCCTTGTGGCCACTATTCACATGGACTTCCTAGTAACTAAACTCAGGTTGCCCTACAACGCGATATTTGGAAGACCCAGCCTGATGTCCCTCAAGGCAGTTATCTCCATCCCGCACCTGTCTATAAAATTTCCCACCAGACGGGAGTTGGAGTTGTCCAAGGAAGCCAAACCATGGCTCGACAGTGCTTCATCACCAGCTTTCAGTCTAGAATGCCGGAGGTTGACGGGCTAGATGCTCAGGAGGACTTCACTGAACAGCAGGGAGAACAGCCGAGGAACTGGAGGAAGTGCAGTTGGACGAGGCTCGTCCCGACCGAACCATAAAGATTGGGTCACTGCTAAAGGGCGAACCTCGGCGCGAGTTGATCGAATTTCTCCGAAGCAATGCCGACGTCTTCACCTGGTCCGCCTCTGACATGCCAGGGATCAGCCCCGAGGTTCTCATCCACCGTCTTAATGTGGCTGAGATGTACCGGCCTGCCAAGCAAAAGAAGAGGAGCTTTGCCCAGAGCGGCAGAGGGCTATTGAAGAGGAGGTTGATAAATTCATTAAGGCAAACTTCGTCCGGAAGGTAAATTACCCGAACTGGCTATCGAATGTCGTCATGGTGAAGAAGTCGAACGGCAAGTGGCGAATTTGCATCGACTTCACCAACCTTAACAAAGCATGCCCGAAGGACAGCTTCCCTCTCCCCCGGATTGATCAACTTGTGGACGCCACCTCGGGTCATCAAATGCTGACATTCATGGATGCATACTCCGCTACAACCAGATTCGGATGGCCCCCGAAGATGAAGAAAAGACCGCCTTCATAACCGACCGAGGTACTTACTGTTACCGTGTTATGCCTTTCGGTCTTAAAAATGCAGGAGCCACCTACCAAAGGAAGGTCAACAAAGTATTCAAGGAGCAAATCGGCCAAAACATGGAGGTGTATGTCGACGACATGCTGGTCAAAAGCAAAGAAGCATCACAGCACGTCGAGGACCTCTTGGAGAACTTTGCAACACTCCGCAAGTATTAGATGAAGCTCAATCCGACTAAGTGGGCCTTCGGCGTTAACTCCGAGAAGTTCCTCGGCTTCATGGTCTCCCAGCGGGGCATCGAAGCTAACCCCCAGAAGATCCAAGCTCTTCAACAGATGGCGCCTCGGCATCTATTAAAGAGGTCCAGCGCCTAACCGAGAGGATAGCGGCTCTCAACTGCTTCATGGCGCGCTCAGCCGAAAGATGCCTCCCCTTCTTCAAAACTCTCCGGTCGCTAAGAATTTCCAGTGGACCCCCGAGTGTCAAAAATCATTCCAAGATCTCTAGAAGTACCTCGGCTCTCCCCCACTCCTCAGCAGTCCAAATCCTGGCGAGACACTATTCCTATATCTGGCTGTTTCAGAAGTTGTTGTTTGCTCGGTGCTAGTCAGGGAAGAAAAGGGTCCAGAAGCTAATTTATTATGTCAGCAGGCTACTCCGCGATGCGGAGATAAGATATAGCCGAATTGAAAAGATGGTGTTGGCCTTGATCACCTCAATTCGGAAGCTACGCTGTACCTCCAGGTGCATTCTGTGACAGTCCTGACTGACCAACCCATCAAGGCGGTGGTCCACTGCCTAGAAACATCAGGGAGAATGGCTAAGTGGGCCATCGAGCTGAGCGAGCATGATATCTGTTTTCAGCCTCGCCCGGCCATCAAAGCTCAGGTGTTAGCCGATTTCCTCCTCGAGTTTACCATCCCAGAGGATGGCTCCACCCCTGACTCCCTCGAGGAACTGAAATCTGGCACCCGGTGGCTCCTCCATGTCGACAGGGTCATCCAACGCTCATCGCTCCGGTGCGGGCTTGGTTCTCACCAGTCCGAAAGGGGTACCTTTGAATATGGTGTCTGCTTCCCCTTCCCAGCCTCCAACAACGAAGCTGAGTATGAAGCCTTGCTGGCCGATCTCCGAATCGCCCGCAGCCTTAAGGTGGAGAAACTTAATGCCTTCACCGACTCCCAACTAGTGGCAGGTCATGTACGAGGAGAGTTTGAAGCTCGGGAACCAACATGATCCGATACCTCCAAGAGGTTCGGAGCCTACTCTCCCATTTTTCCGAATTAGAGATTATTCAGATTCCTAGATCTGAGAATGCCCGTGCCGACCTGCTGTCTCGGCTGGCAACCACGGAGTCAATGGACGTCGAACAGAAATTCCACCTGGAGACCTTGGAGAGACCCAGTATCGCAGAAGCCGATCGAGTAATGCAAGTTGAGGCCGAACCATCATGGTTCGACCCCATTTTGAGGTACCTCAAAGAAGGGTCACTTCCGTCCGATCGGAGAGAAGCCAGAAGGCTAAAGCTGCAGGCCACCCATTATGTGTTGATTGACGATCAGCTCTACAAATGTACCTTCTCTATGCCACTGCTCAGATGTCTTTGCCTGTCTGAAGCAGATTATGCCCTCCGCGAAGTGCATGAGGAGATTTGCAACAACCATTGGGAAGCCGGTCCCTATGTCATAAGGTGCTACGTCAAGGCTACTATTGGCCGACCATGCAGAAGGATGCAGATGACCTTGTCTGAGCTTGCGACCCATGCCAGAGGCACTCAAGCATTCAGAGGTTCCCCTCCGCCAATCCGGTTCCCGTATCCTCCTTTTGGCCCTTTGCCAAGTGGGGGATGGACATCCTCGGCCCATTTCCGCTTGCCACGGGACAGCAGAAATTTCTATTCGTCACCATCGATTATTTTACTAAATGGGTCGAGGCGGAGGCGGTTGCTCAAATAACCAAAGCACGGGCCAGGGATTTCATATGGAGATCCGGGATCGATCAGGGCTTGGATCGATCGCAATCGTTAGATCGTCGGCGATCTCGGACCGATCACAAAGGTCCAGGATCGGTCATGGCCGATAGGGATCATGGCTTGGATTGATCGCAATCGTCAGATCGTCGGTGATCTCAGACCGATTGCAACGGTCCAGGATCGGTCGTGGCCGATTGGGATCACGGCTTGGATTGATCGCAACCATCGAATCATTGGAGATCGGATCGATCGCAACGGTCCAAGATCGTTCATCGCTGACCAGGATCGATCGCAATCGTCGGATTGTTGGCAATCTTGGACTGATCGCAAAGGTCTGGGATCGGTCATGGCCGATCGAGATCACGGCTTGGATTGATCGCAACCGTCGGATCATTGCCGATCGGATCGATCACGACGGTCGGAGATTGTTCATCGCCGACTGGGATCGATCAGGGCTTGGATCGATCGCAACCATCGGATCGTCAGCGATCTCGGACCGATCACAACGATCCGGGATCGGTCGTGGCCTATCGGGATCATGGCTTGGATCGATCGCAACCATTGGATCATCGCCGATCGGATCGATTGCGATGGTCCAAGATCGTTCATCACCAACTGGGATCGATCAGGGCTTGGATCGATCGCAACCATCGGACCATCGCCGATCTCGGACCGATCGCCACGATTCGGGATCGGTCATGGCCGATCGGGATCAAGGATTGGATCGATCGCAACCGTCGGATCGTTGGAGATTGGTCCGATCGGTCGATGTAATTTCCTAGAAAATAAAAATTTTCTCAGATAAAATAATTTTTAATATTGTGATGCATTTATTACGTCGCAATATTTTTAAGAAAAATAATAGTAATTAAAAAATTTAAAAAATATTGCGACGCCATATGTGCATCGCAATTATTTTCAGAAATATAATTTTTATCAGTTATACTTGTTAAAAAATATTACGATGCATTAGTGACGCAGTTTCCTAAAAAATAATTTTTCTAGAGAACACAATTTTTAATATTGCGATGCATTTTTGCATCGCAATATTTTTTAGAAAAATAAATGTAATTAAAAAATTTAAAAAAAAACATTGCGATACATTATTTGCGTCGCAATTATTTTTAGAAAATATAAATTTTATGAGTTATAAATATTTAAAAAATATTACGATGCATTTGCGACGTAATTTCCTAGAAAATAAAAATAATTTTCTTAGAGAAAATAATTTTTAATATTGCAATGCAGTTATTGCGTCGCAATGTTTTTAAGAAAAATAAATGTAAAAAAATTAAAAAAAACATTGCAACGCAATATATGCGTCGCAATTATTTTCAAAAAATATAAGTTTTATCAGTTATAAATATTTAAAAAATATTGTGATGCATTTACGATGCAGTTTCTTAGAAATGAAAATTATTTTTTGGAGAAAATAATTTTTAATATTGCGACGCATTTATTGCGTCGCAATGTTTTTAAGAAAAATAAATGTAATAAAAAAATTAAAAAAATATTGCAATGCAATATATGTGTCGTAATTATTTTTAGAAAATATAATTTTTATCAGTTATAATTATTAAAAAAATATTGCGACGTTGTTTCCTAGAATATAAAATAATTTTTCCAGAGAAAATAATTTTTAATATTACGATGCATGTATTGCGTCCTAATGTTTTTTGAGAAAATAAATGTAATTAAAAATTTTAAAAAAAAACATTGCGACGTAATATTTGCATCGCAATTATTTTCAAAAAATAAATTTTATCAGTTAAAAATATTTAAAAAATATTGCGACGTATTTGTGATGCAATTTCTAGAAAATAAAAATTATTTTTCCGTCGGACATTGGCACCAAGTTAGCGACTCATTAGCGATGCAATTATTTGCATCGCTATATTTTATAAAATAATAAAAAGCCAAAGTAGCGATGGATTAGCGATGCATTGTTGCATCGCTAATCCATAATAATAATAATAAAATAGCGAGTGATTAGCGACGCATATATTGCGTCGCTAATCACCCCTATTTAAGGCTTGGTCGGGCCGCCCCCCCCCCTTCCCTTCTCTTCTTCTTCCTATTCTTATCCTAGCTGACGCCGTCCCTCCGCTCCTCCAGCTGCCCCCGTCCTCTCCCCCGGCGGAAGCTGCCCCCACTTCGGCAGCGTCCCCTCGTGACCGAGGTAAGCCCATCCTCCTTCTATTTTTTTTTAAAAAATAGGGTCCGACCATGGCCATGGCCGTGGCCGTCTTCTCTGACCACGGCCGCTGCCGTGGCCGGCCATGGTGGCTAGGCCACCAAAAAAAAATACAGTTTGGGGGGGGGGTGTTTTCCCCACCCCTCTCCTTCGTCATCTCCGATCACGGCCGCTGCCGTGGCCGTCTTCTCCGGCCACGGCCACTGCCGTGGCTGGCCGTGGCCTGGCCATGGTAGCCAGGCCACCAAAAAAAATTAGAGTTTGGGGGGGGGTTCCCCCCCTTCGTCTTCTCCGGCAACGGCCGCTGTCATGGCCGTCTTCTCCGGCCATGGCTGCGGCCGTGGCCTGGCCACGGTGGCAAGTCCACCAAAAAAAATTATAGTTTGGGGGGGGGGGGGGGTTTCCCCCCCCCTTCGTCTTCTACTGCCACGACCATGGCCGTGGCCGTCTTCTCCTGCCATTCGTCTTCTCCTGCCACGACCATGGCCTGGCCACGACCAAAAAAAAACCAGTTATGGGGGGGGGGGGGGTTCCCCACCCCCCCTCCCATTCGTCTTCTCCTGCCACGCCGGCCGTGGCCTAGCCGCGGTGGCCAAGCCAAAAAAAAAAAAAAAATTCAGCTAGGAGGCTTTTCCCCACCCCCGGCCCCTTCAATTAAAAAAAAAATTAACACTCAAAAAAAAAATTGCGACCACTTTGCGATGCCTCCGTGACAACAAAACATTGCAACGCAATTAGCGACGCATTAGCGACTCAATAAACCATAAAATCAAATAAAATTATTTAGCAATGCAAATAATGCATCATAATATTTTAAATTAATTTTTTATAAAATATAAATATGAGAAAAAATATTGCACACAACTCGGTGCGTCCAATGTTTTTAAAAGAATCAATATGTTAAATAGCAACGCATTAGCGACACAACAAACCAGAAAATTAAAAAAATATTTTTAATTTAGCGATGCACCAATTGCATTGCAAATAATTTAAATAAATTTAATTTTTATAAAATATAAATATTAGGAAAAAATATTGCAATGCAACTCTGTGCGTCACAATGTTTTTAAAAAAATTAATATATTAAATAGCGATGCATTAGAAATGCAATAAACCAAAAAATTAGAAAAATTATTTTTTAATTTAGTGATGCAATAACTGCATCACAATTATTTTAAATAAAATTAATTTTTATAAAGTATAAATATGAGAAAAAATAATTGTGACGCAACATAGTGCATCACAATGTTTTTAAAAAATTTAATTATATTAAATAGCAGTGCATTAGCAATGCAATAAACTAGAAAATTAGAAAATTAATTTTTAATTTAGTGATTTAATATATGCATCGCAATTATTTTAAATAAAATAAATTTTTATAAATATAATTATGAGAAAAAAATATTGCGATGCAATTCAGTGCGTCACAATATTTTAACAAAATTAATTATGTTAAATAGTGACGAATTAGCGATGCAATAAATCAAAAAATTAGGAAAATTATGTTTTAATTTAGCGATGCACTTGTTGCGTCATAATTATTTTAAATAAAATTAATTTTTAAATAATATAATTATCATATTAAAAAATTGTGATGCAACCTTTTGCATCGTAATATTTTAAAAAAATTAATTATGTTAAATAGCGATCGTTCGAGATCGGTCGTGGCCGATCGAGATCAGGGCTTGGATCAATCGCAACCGTCGGATCGTTAGTGATCGGACCGATCGCCACGGTCCGAGATCGGTCGTGGCCGATCGGTATCAGGGCTTGGATCGATCACAACCGTCGGATCATCAGTGATCGGACCGATCGCCATGGTCCGAGATCGGTCGTGGTCGATCAGGATCAGGGATTGGATCGATCACAACCATCGGATCATCCGCGATCTTGGACCGATCGCTATGGTCCGAGATCGGTCGTGGCCGATCGGGATCAGGGCTTGGATCGATCGCAACCGTCGGATCGTCAGCGATCGTAGACCGATCGCAATGGTCCAGGATCGGTCATGACCGATCGGGATCAGGGCTTGGATCGATCGCAACCATCGGATCGTCGCCATCGGACCACTCGCCACGGTCCGAGATCGGTCGTGGCCGATCAGGATCACTGCTTTGATCGATTGCAACCATCAGATCGTTGCCGATCTCGGATGGATTCCAACAGTCTGAGATCGATCGTGGCCAATCGGGATCACAGATTGGATCGATCGCAATTGTCAGATCATCGCCTATCGGATCGATCGCGACGGTCCGAAATCGTTCATCGCCGACCAGGATCGATCAGGGCTTGGATCGATGGCAACCATTGGATCGACGCCGATTGGTCCGATCGTCATGGTCCGAGATCGGTCGTGGCCGATCGGGATCAGGGCTTGGATCGATCTCAGCCATCGGATTGTCGGCGATCAGATCGATCGCCCCGGTCCGAGATCGGTCGTGGTCGATCGGGATCAGGGCTTGGATCGATCGCAACCGTCGGATCGTCAGCGATCTCGGACCGATCGCAATGTTTTTAAGAAAAATAAATGTAATAAAAAATTAAAAAAATATTGCGATGCAATAAATGCGTCTCAATTATTTTTAGAAATATAATTTTTATCAGTTATTAATATTTAAAAATATTGTGATGCATTTGCGATGCAATTTCCTAGAAAATAAAAATTATTTTCCCGCCGGACATTGGCGCCAAGTTAGCGACTCATTAGCGACGCAATTAGTTGCGTTGCTAAGTTTTGCATAAAAAAATAAAATAGCCGATGGATTAGCGATGCATTGTTGCGTCGCTAATCCATAATAATAATAATAATAATAGCGAGTGATTAGCAACGCATATATTGCGTCACTAAACACCACTATTTAAGTCTTGGTCGGGCCACCCCCCCCTCCCCCTTCCCTTCTCCTCTTCTTCCTATTCCTACCCTAGCCGCCGCCGTCCGTCCGCTCCTCCGGCTACCCCCGTCCTCTCCCCCGGCGGAAGCTCCCCCCACTCCGGCGGCGTCCCCTCGCGACCAAGGTAAGCCCATCCTCCTTTTATTATTATTTTATTATTTAAATAGGGTCCGCCATGGCCACGGTCGTGGCCGTCTTCTCCGGCCACGGCCGCTACCGTGGCCATCTTCTCCGACCACGGTGGCCAGGCCACCAAAAAAAAAATTACTGTTTGGGGGGGGGGGGTTTCCCCACCCCCCCCTTCGTCTTCTCCGGCCACGGCCGCTGCCGTGGCCATCTTCTCCGGCCAAGGCCACTGCCGTGGCCTGGCCAAGGTGGCCAGGCCACAAAAAAAAATGTACTGTTTGGGGGGGGGGGTTTCCCCACCCCCCCTTCATCTTCTCCGGCCACGGCCGCTGTCGTGGCCGTCTTCTCCAGCCACGGCCGCTGCCGTGGCCGGCCGTGGCCTGGCCACAGTGGCCAGGCCACCAAAAAAAATTGACAGTTTGGGGGGGGGGGGGGGGTTTCCCCCCCCCCCCCTTCGTCTTCTACGGCCACGGCCGTTGCCGTGCCTGGCCGTGGTGGCCAGGCCACCGAAAAAAAAAATAGTTTGGAGGGGTTCGCCTCCCGTTCGTCTTCTCCGGCCACGGTGGCCAGACAAAAAAATAAAAATAAAAAGGTAACAGCTAGGGGGCTTTTCCCCCACCCCGGCCCCTTCAATTAAAAAAAATTAACACTCATAAAAAATTAACAAAAAAAATTAGATTCTATCATATTTATTATATTTAAAATATTTTCAAATAATTTGATGATAAATATAAAAAATATAATATTTTTAAAACATGGGCAACTTAATTTTTTTTAAAAAAAGTAATAGCTAGGGGGTTTTCCCGACCCACCGGCTCTTCAAAAAATTTTTTTTTTAACACTCATGAAAAAAAATTAACTAAAAATTTAGATTCTATTATATTTTATTGTTATTAAAAATATAGTCAAATAATTTGATGATAAATATTTAAAAAAATGTGACCACTAATCTAATTTTTTATTAGATTAGTTATAAATTAATTAATTTATGTCATTAATCGGAGCTCTTTAGATAGACTGATTGTAATGTCTTGATTATGCAATAATATTGTAATGCTTGATAGAAAGTCTTGTTGTATTATTATTTAATTTGCATAATGTTTATGCAATAATTAATTTAAGCAGAATGTTTATGCAATAATATTTGTGCATTTGTAGTTATTTACATTCTGCTTCAAATTGAATGATGCATTAAATTATGTAATGCTAGATAGAAAGTCTTGTTGTATTATTATTTAATTTGCAGCAACAAATTAGTAGTTTCAATGATTTATATTTTAGTCTTCACAAATATTTATATTCGACACAATAATCTTAAGAAGTCAGTGACTATATATATAGAACACTATTCCTATATATGTATAATTGACAAGAAGTTAAGAATAACAAGCATAAGTTCGATTGTCTTTGGATTTCCATATTATTAATCACAGCACTATAACCTTTAGACCTGTTTGAGAATTTGTAAGCCTTAGTCTTACAAATTCTCAAATTATCCTGGTGGACAGTTTTAGAATATTTTTTGCGATATGTTAGTCTGCTATTAATCATTGTTGGGTGAGATTGCGGTTTGTATTTGCTTATACGTTCTCCTAGTGTGGCATATATGCCACACATTTAGGAGAACATATGGGGAAATGCTGCCAAATTTCAACGTAACCGATCGATGATAATTAATAGCAGAATAACATATCACAAAAAATATTCTTGAATGGGATAGGGCCTTACCTTTTAGACATGGAGTGAAGGTAGAATTAATTTAGGACACTTGAATGCTTGTGAAGTCTCATGATTAAATGGACCGCCTTGCGGCCTGACCCGAACTCAAGCCCTAGCATTAGCCTGGCATGAACCTGTGCCTCGGTCCTTGCTAGCATGCCAAGGATCGTAGCCGTGGCTGGGCCTTGCAGGGTAGGGACCTTAGTTGTCTAAAAAAAATTGGTTTAGTTATAAATGATTTAAATAGTTATTATTAACTTAAGTTGCGTAAAAGAAATAATTTAGTTATATATTTAGTAATGCTAATATAGTTTTATAATGTGGTTTCCTTTAATGGTTTACAAGAAATTGTATAAGTCGGTCAAAAATGAGTGGGGCTCGCTCGTGGATGTATGCAAGGATAAAAGATGGCTTACTTAATCCAGATTTTCTGAATGGATTGGAAGAATTTATCGCATTTGCATGTAGCCAACCTGAATGGATGGATGGGCCTAGGATTAGGTGCCCATGCAACTATCACAGGTGTCAGAATGAAGCCTATAAAGATGTCGATACTGTTAAGGTGCATCTATGTAAAAAGGGGTTTGTTCCTGATTACGATGTTTGGTACTGTCATAGTAAACCAGAGGAAATTCCAGCAGTTGTTACAAGCCAACAAGTGTCAATTCCCGTTGATGAACCATTTGTGAATCTAAACACATATGAAGAAATGGTGATGAATGCATGGGTAATGAATTCAATCAGAATACATTTATGGAAGAACCAAATCTAGATGCATAGCAATTTTATGATATGTTGCGTTCTGCAAATCAAGAATTGTATCCTGGTTGTGAGGATCATTCATAGTTGTCTATGGCTGCTCGGTTGCTGAATATTAAGGCAGAACATCAATTATCAGAAAAGGCATTTAATTTTGTAGCTGGGTTAATCAAGGAAATTTTGCCAAATGATAATGTTGTAGCAGACAGTTTTTACTCAACGAAGAAGTTGTTGCGTGGGCTTGGGCTCCCGGTTAATAAGATCGATTGTTGCTTGAACAATTGTATGATATATTGGGGTGAAGACTCGGAGCTGAGATGGTGTAAGATTTATGGGCAATCAAGGTACAAAAACGGCGAAGGGGGAGCTAGTACAAGTAGGAGGAAAAGTGTTCCTTACAAAAGGATGCATTACTTTCCTCTGACTTCACGCCTGCAGAGATTATACAGATCTGAGGCAACAGCTACTGATATGAGATGGCATGCCGAACATGAATCTAAAGAGGATGAAATGTGGCATCCATTAGATTCAAAAGCTTGGAAGCATTTCAATGAAAATCATCCTGATTTCGCTGAAGATATAAGGAAAGTCAGATTAGGTCTTTGTACCGATGGCTTCTAACCATTCGATCAAGTGGGGCAACAGTATTCATGTTGGCCTATGATACTGACTGTATATAATCTTCCTCTATGGAAGTGCATGAAAGAGACTGCAATGTTTTTGACAGTTTTGGTTATTGGACCATCAAATCAAAGGAAAAGATTGATGTCTTCCTGCAACCGTTGGTGACCGAATTGAAAATGTTGTGGGAAACAGGAGTCATAGACTACGATATTTCTATGAAACAGAATTTCATCACGAGAGTTGCTTTAATGTGGACAATAAGTGACTTCCCGGCATATGCAATGTTGTCTGGTTGGAGCACTGCTGGACGTCTGGCATGCCCTCATTGCATGTATGATTCGGATGCATTTAAATTGCAGAAGAGTGGTAAGCAATCATGGTTTGATAATCATAGGAAGTTCTTGCCCCCAAATCATCCTTACAGGCGTAACTTGATCGCCTTCCGGAAGAACAAAGCAGTCACAAAATTTGCCGAACCGGTTAGGTCCGGCACGGATATATTTGATACTATAGAGCATTTAGGGTTGAGGTATGCTTGGGAACTGGATGCAGATAAAATAAATGGCCGTATATGTAAAGAACGTAACTGGAAGAAGCAGAGTATATTTTGGGATTAGCCTTATTGGAGCACAAATCTCATCCGGCACAACTTGGATGTTATGCATATCGAGAAAAATTTTTTTGATAACATATTTAACACGGTTCTAAACATCCTGGGAAAAACAAAAGACACTGCAAAGTCAAGAGAAGAACTTAATCAGTATTGCAGAAGAGGTGATTTGAGGAGTACCGATGGAACCTATCCTAAAGCCTGTTACACTCTTGACAGAAATTCACGAGAAGTTTTATGTAACTGGCTTAGAGGGTTAAAATTTCGAGATGGTTATGCCTCAAATATCGGTAGGTGTGTGGATATGCATAAGCTCAAGTTGCTCGGCATGAAAAGTCACGACTGTCATGTTTTTATGCAACGGTTATTGCCTATAGCTTTTCGTGAGTTGCTTCCGCAACATGTCTGGAAGGCATTGACAGAGCTCAGCTTGTTCTTCAAGGAGTTGTCTGCCACAGTCATTACTTCTGCATCCATGGCAAGGCTTGAGGAGGAAATTCCAATTATTTTATGCAAGCTGAAGCGAATATTTCCTCCCAATTTTTTTGACTCAATGGAGCATTTACCGGTTCACTTGGCATACGAAGCGAGCATAGTTGGTCCCATGCAGTATCGCTGGATGTATCCTTTCGAGAGGTAAATATATACATCATTAAGACATATTGACATTTCAAATATTATTTCATTGCAAGAAAATTGATTAATTTTTTATCTCAACTTTACATATAGGTAAGGGTTGAAGGTTCTATATGCAATGCACACTTGGTTGAAGAAGTTTCAGCTTTTGCCTCGCATTACTTTGAGGGTCACGTCCACACGAGGAGCCAAAATCTTGGTTGTAACGATGACGTATGTGTGGATGAAGGAGAACCTAATGATGGTAGAATATCAATTTTTAAAGATATAGGCCGTTCATTTGGGAGGCAGAAGTCAAGAAATCTCAGCGATATGGAGTATAATGCAGCACATTATTATATCCTAATGAACTGTAGAGAAGTCGATCCATATATTGAGTAAGTGTATACTTCAATGCTTAATTTGAACCTCTAATTTAAATTACAATATACCATAATATTTAATTGCTAACATAAGTTTTAATCCTTATCATCCCATAAGGATGTATTGTGATAGACAATGACAGATGAATCCCGACATCAGTCAAGTTGCAATTGGACAGAAGTTAGAAACGGAGTTCGCTTACTGGTTTTATTAATTTGTGAGTAGTATCAGTCAATCAATTTCAGTAATGGCTTTAATTTTTCGAATTGGTTGTGAATAGCTTATTAATTTATAGGTAAACGGTCCATGGTCCCCAACCGATAATATTTTCATTAAATGTCTATCGCAATGGCCATTGAAGACCGTAACAACCTCTACTGCTATTTTGTTAATGGGTACAAATTTCAGATTGAACGATTAACTGCTTCAAGAGGCATGCAGAACTGGGGCATGTGTGTTAAAGGAGAAAGTGTTGGAGCAAATATGCAGGATTATTACGAAAAGTTAGTAGAGGTGGTTGAAGTTGAATATCCCGGTTGGCCTATGAAACGAACCGTATTGTTTCATTATGATTGGTTCGATCCGACAGTTCCTATGGGCAAAAGGGTTCATAACGACTACAATTTGGTTGAAGTGAACCATCGACGAAGATTGCGGAAATATGACCCATTCATCCTTGCATCCTAAGCTCAGCAAGTGTTTTACTGCGGATATCCAAGTTTGCGCAACGACAAGCGAGATTGGTGGGCTGTTTCTAAAGTTGTCTCACGTTCAATAATCTTATTAGAGGAGAGTTCATCAAGTCAATCAGCCGAGTGCCCTGCATTTCAAGAGGATGAGATGGAAATGCATGCAATTGAGGACGACACAAGGGCTCCTGAAACATCACTTAGAGATCCAAATGGTGATGTCCAAGAAATTATGGATGCAAATGTTCGGTTTCCTTCCGATGATAATGAAACTGAATCGCAGTCCGATACGGCATCGGATGTTGAACCAATATTTCACGAAACAAATGACACCGATTAAACATAGAAGTTTTTTTAAATTCAACTTTATTTTATAAGTGGTTAATTTTTACGTAGTCAATCATTAATCATAATTTAATTGCATGAATCTTTAATATTTTCAGTATAACGGGCAGAGGTGGATCTACCGACGACATATGGAGTGAGCAGGGACGTAGCTCTGCTGCATCAGATCACATGAGCTTTGGAGATGGAGAGTTCGGATCTCCACACATCGTACAACGTTCGATCTCTCCAGCAGTTGGTGGTGATCCTGCATTGGTATTACCATCCAGTCGATCGGCACATACCTCCGAGAGTACTTCCACCATCGGCCGCACCGTACTTCGACTTGATGCTCATGGGCTATAAGTATATACTAATTAAAATATATGTTTATGTTTTTAAGTCAATTACTTATAAACATGCATTTTTTTAACAGATTTATTGAGCAGCATCATGTATCCAGCCATATTAGCATCGTATTTCAGAGGCATGTAGATCCCAGTGGCTATGATTGGCGCCACGTATCTCCAGCCACGAGGGAGTTTTATTTTTTGAGTTTTAGGTAAACTTATTAAATATAATTTATCACTGATATAAAATTTTTTAATCTTAATAAATTCTAAAACTAACTATTTATTTTAATGCATAAAAAGTTTACGTGGGACCCTGCCAGCCATGATGCCATTAGGGCAGCATGGGAGGCTCTAACGGGACGCCGATACTCCGACATGCTTTATCGTTGGAGGTCACCGGGTAAGCGTCCTGCACATGTGCTAGAGGGTATTTAGCATGAGTGGCAGTAGGCCTGGCAGTCCGATGGCTGGCGCAGGAAGTCCGCATCAGCCAGTACGAACTGCCGATCTGAGAAGGGCGGTCCTGGCTCGGGTCTCTTCCACCATACTTCGGGCTCCATTTTGATTCAGGAGCACAGACGGTGTATGGTAAGAAAACATAAATATTTTAATTACAAATTTAGTTATTTATAAATATTTGTATTAATATCAATTTTTTTATTGTTATAGTCTGAGCAGGAGGGCGGAGATCCTAGTGAGTTTTGTCTATTCAGGGCGACACACACCAGGAGGGACGGTTCCTGGGTCGACACGCGATCACGGGAGGTTGTGGTAAGAAATTAGCTTTATGTAGTATCTGTTTAATTTCTAAAATTTTATTTCAAGAAATTTATTAACTCATTTATTGTTGATTTTATAATTTAAAGACACGAGTCAAGGAGCTTCGCTCCTAGGCATCGTAGGTTGACTCCACTGATGGGGAGATGCCCGTCGAACTCTCAGCAGAAGAGAGTCGGCATGTGTTTTTGGAGGCTGTTGGTGCCCAGCCACGAGACTGCAGGGCCTATGGTCTGAGCACTAGAGCTTCTGCATATTTTTCCCATTAGGCCTCCAGCTCGCAATTTTCTAGTGATATTCCTATCGAGCATTTAGACGACATTCGGAGATCTATTGCGGAGGAGGTTCAGCAGGACGTTCGTCAGAGGTTTGGCAGGAGGTCGAGCACGAGTTCGAGTAGCGTATGCGAGGCCGGGATCAGGAGCTTGCAGACGTGCGAGATCAGATGCGTCATTTGCAGGATATGATTAGCCGCTTGTCAGGGTCTCCAGCCTCCACGTGATCGCTCAGATTCTTGATGTATTATTTTCTTTTTTTATGTTGTACATGAAAACTTCAAAATTTTAATATATGAATTATTTTTAGAAATTGATTATTGTTTGGATCAATATGAGTGAAGAATGTTTCTATCAATATTTAAATGTAACGAAATTGTATTAACTGTTTTAATTTTTAATATTTATATTTTTAAAAAAATTTAATTTGCGATGCATTAGCGACTAAATTGCATCGCTAATATTTTTAAAATATTATTATTAAATATTGCGATGCAATGACCTAACGTCGCAATAATTTAAAAAAAAATTTAATAGCGATGCATTAGCAACTCAAATTGCGTTGCTATTATATCTAAAATATTTTTAATAAATATTGTGATGCAATGACCTTGCGTCGCAATATTTTAAAAAAAATTCTTTGCAACGCATTAGCGACTCAAATTGCATCGCTATTATATCAAAAATATTATTATTAAATATTGTGACGCAACTAAATGCGTCACAATATTGTGACACAATTAAATGCGTCGCAATATTTAATAATAATTTTAAATATTAAAAATTAGTTTTAAATTTAGTGATGTATTTGGATGCGTCACAATATTGCTATGTATTGTTGCGTCGCAGAGAGTAATATTGTGATGCAATTGCGACAAATGGATATTGCGACGGACATCTGAGCGACGTCATTGCGTCGCTATTGCATCGCAATAGCATGATTAGCGATGCAATTGCGACCCATTTGGGCATCGCAATATTTTTTTCCCTTGTAGTGTAGGTGGTATACCTTGAAGGAGTGAAATACTCTTTTAACTGTCGTGGTGGATCATTTTCGTTATTAGGATCCATAATTCTGAGTCTCTTTGCTCTAAAAGTTCTTTCTATCTTAGGATCTAAGGGTATAAGGTTGGGTTGTAATGATCGACGACCAAGCATACACCCTATCAATGACTCTAAAGCAAAAAGTAATTTAGTTTTTATTATTATTATTATTATAGAAGAGAAAGAAGAAGATTCTAAAGAAAATATCCTAAAAAATTCCTAGAACTAAGAGTAATGAATAATTTAATTATGGTTTAATAATTCTTAGTAATCAAGTTAACAAAGATTAGACTCTCTACTAGGTTTACCCTAGATCTAGACAGCTCCTAACTTCCAAGACTGCCTTGGAGCCATCCAAATCAAAAATTAACTGATCAAATAGCCAGTTAAGGGTAAGGTCAGTGGGAGTCCCCCGTCGCTTACTAGGTAAGCGAACGAACCAATTAAGTAACCACTTTTCTTTTCTTTTCTAGACACCAGTTAAGCAATCAATCTCAACCCGTCCAACTCTTTTGGATGCCTTGTCCTATTGAGCTCGAGTTCTTAGGGGCTGATGTCTAATTAATTTTAGAGTTAAAGGTTTGATTAATGCAAAATGAAGGATATGGTTTGTGGGCCAAGGAAGGGTGATGAAATCCCTACCTTATCTTGATTAGGGGTTTGTGCCCTTAAAGTTAATTATGAAAATGCTATTCAACAAGCAGATGTCCACCTCTTGAAATTATCAAACAAAATTATCTAATTACTTTTTTTAAAAAGATTTTTGTGATTAGGTTTCTAATTTCCTAATAAATTATGAGATGTCAATGAAAAAGTTTTGAGTTTTGCAGAAAATAAATTTACCTAAGTCAATCTAAGCATAGAAATAAAATATTTTATTTATATATTTTCTTTTTATTTTTATTTTTTATATTTTTGTTTTCTTAAATTAATTATGTTTTATGGAAGGTGTCTTAGGGTTTTCTTTAAGGTTCTTTAAGGTAAGTTAATTAAAAGGAAAATTTGATTAGGTTAAAAATAGATTTGTGACAAGAAGGAAAGTAATAAATTATCTTTTTTTTAAAGTTAAAAAGAAAACGAAATTCTAACAATTAAGGTAACAAAAATAATAAAGAGATAATAACTATTCAAAAATTAAAAATAAGAATAAAATTAAGAGAAAATTAATCTATTTTTTTATATTTTTTTAAATAACGCACTTAAGTCTCAGCAATGGTGCCAAAATCTGATGCTAGCGCAACGATTAAAACACCTAATTTCACTAATAGAATAGCGAGAATAAAGGAACTTTAGTGGTTATCTTGAAATAAATTTATAAATTTAAATAAATAGATAATTAGTAGTAAAAATAATTAAGATATGATTATCTTATAAGAGCATGGTCGTACCCTAGATCACGGTCCATCCCTTTTAAGAATAGATCAGTCAAGAATTATTTCCACTTAAATAGAATTCAATAAAAATTAAAATATGAATAAAAGTTTTATTTCATAGCATCCAAAAGTGCATATTAAAATTAAAATTAAAGAGTTTATTTTCTGACATTAAGAAGGCAATAAGAAGGCAACAAATTCTTCCTGAACCAAACCAAAGCTGGGCTGAACAAGGTCGAAGACGATTTGAACCAAGCCAGGCTGAATCAAGGTGTAGTCTCTCTGCAGATGCCTCCAAGCCATGAACAGAGCCTTCACGCCATGAGCTTCTTCAAATAGAGCCTCCACG
Organism: Calamus simplicifolius; assembly: GCA_900491605.1. NCBI lineage: Eukaryota > Viridiplantae > Streptophyta > Magnoliopsida > Arecales > Arecaceae > Calamus > Calamus simplicifolius. The sequence goes on along the minus strand of UESW01004884.1, from coordinate 595,491 downwards.
AATGCCTGCAGAACCTCCGGATGGATGCCTCACGAACCCACGAATGGCTCCTGGGAACTCCTCTGAACTCTCCTCCCTTTCCTCTGTGTAGACAAAGCTCTTTATATTAGACGCACGGAGAGAGCACTGGCTGCTTTCCTTCCACTCTAAGGTTACTTCCCGATTTGGCACCCGGACAGATGCGAAGAGATTTCAGAGGGATAGTGGCAAGATTACAGATGATTCCTCCTTCCAATTTAGCTTCAAATTTCTTCCTTAATTGTTGCCGGACCGTGAAATCAAAGAAAAGAAGAATATGGGCTTCCTTCTTTAATTCCATTAAATCTGGGTTACCTTTCATAATTTTTGGTGTTGAGGATCTTTTCGATAGCGAGGAGCTTCTTAGCGGCAATATTTTTGATGAAAAAATCAATCTCTAGCAACCTCTGTGCGTCACAGGCATTCGTTTGAACGAGCCTGGGAAGAAGGCGATGAACTCGGCAAACCATCTGTCGAGTTTGCTTAAAGATGCGTGCAAACAAAAAATAAATTCTTGTAAATTTGCAATGTCTAAATTTATACATACTTTAGGAAAAACCAGAGTAACTAAATCACTTTTTTTTCATACCTTCAAAAGTGGTGGCGGCCACCATTCAACATTTAATATTTTAGTTGCATGTTTCTCAAATTATCTCCGGTTCCATCTTGCTCTATAACCCAAGACATCATACTCCGTGTGAGATTAATAAAGCCAGCACACAAGCAGAAACCTTGTTTATAGAAGATTTATGATTTAAAACTCCAATATTTACAAGCATGAAACAAAATAGTAAAAATATTGTTCTAAACTCATGTATACCTGCTTCGATACCATATGTAAAAAAATTTAGTATTACATATGTCAAATTTAGAATGTCAACTACATAATATAAAATTCATTATCATGCCTATTTGTGCCAACTTTAATTTATGCTAGAGTTACAACTAATCCTTAAATCAAAGAGAAGCACTTATCAAGAATGTTGTAGCTTAGATCTTTCTTTTCTTGCCCTTCCAATGGATGGTGCTCATGATGGAAAAAGCTAATTACAGATATAAGAAGAAAAGGATGAGCAAGTCTATTTATAATGAAACACCAACATACCCTCGCATCATAGCTCACTATTAGGTTTTGAGCCTACACAAACTACTAACCACATCACCCAATAAAAAGTGTATATAATCCAACTGCACAGGTCAAATATATCAATAGTGAACCATCCTACATATAATTGGATCAAATTTATCCAATCAATTTTTGTAAACCCAAATCACTAACAATTAATGTTGATTGTTATTGTATTTGCTAATATTTAGTATTGCATTAGATTCGAAAGCCCTATATACTCCCTAAGATTTTTTTCTTAAGAAATATGCGGCCATGTTATGTCACCGACTCAGATACTAGGATTGAGGCATGGCAACTATAAAATCAAAATTAATCCTAAGTTATAAATTCAAAATCAACCACAAGTTTTAGTGAGAGATATTGATGAGTATGTGTTGGCCCAGATGACAACCCAAGAGGGGGGGGTGAATTGGGTTCTTTAAAAAATTACCCTTTTAAATTAGTTTGCTTACGAAGAATGAAGGCAAAAGCAATGTAAATACAAAGTGCAGTGAATAAAACAGAGATAGAGAAAGAGTCAATGGAAGCACGGCAAACACAAGGATTTTATAGTGGTTCGGTGTATCCAACACCTACGTCCACTCCCAAGATTCACTTGGATCCACACTATAATCTTTCTTGATTACAGCCGAGTT
>UESW01004884.1:543615-592817 GCA_900491605.1 Calamus simplicifolius | reverse complement strand
AAAATAAAAGCATAGCACTGTCGAGTACGAACGGCAGTCCAAATAGGAAAAAAAAAAAAAAAAAAAGAAAGAACTCACTACGAGAACTCCTTTAGCTCTACCATTCCAACGGATTCTCAGCATACCCCGACAAAAATCCAACAAAACCTCCGGTCAAAGAATGAGAAGAGCCAAGAAAAGCATCACCAAAGGCCGCAGAAAGATGGAAGAAAAGGGGGAAAGTAGTACAGAGAAGGGAAAAGGGGGCAGTACTTGGGTCTCTAACAGTTCCGTGAACGATGAAGCCCTTGGAGAGAAGTAGCTTCACCAGCCACGAGGCTACGTACCCTCCAGCTCCGGTCACGCATACCTTCCTCTTCTCTCCAACCTCGGCCATTCCTCCCTCCCTTTCCCAGGTTCTTCAGAAGAGCTTGTTGTTAGCAACGCGAGCGGTCTCCCCTGGTTGTTCTGGCGGATGCTGCATCGATTGTCACATCGAGCCCTTCGAGGAGTGCAAAATATTAAAAAAATATTTAAAAATATTTAAAAATATAAATAAAAATATTTCGAGCGGAGGTCGCCCGGCCCGGAGCCTTCTGGGCCGCTTTCTGACGCAACGGCTTTCGTCACGCGCCTTCGTTCGTCCGGTTCACCACCCTGCACGTGGCGTTGCGTTTGCGAAACGTTCTCCAATATTAAAAAATTCCGCGCATCGCACGGCTTATTTTTAAATATTAATTATTTTTATAACATAATTTATAAAATATTTAATTTTTCTTGAATTTTAAATAAAAATATTTACTATTATAACTATTTGCAAAATGATGATTTAAATTAGCTGATTGAAGTTCATATTTAAAAAAAATTAATATTTTATTTAAATAATTGTTTATTCATAATTTTGCGTTCTTACCCATTCTACAATTCCATGCATCTTCTCCTACTTTAGTCCTTACCTTGGTTGGCAATGCTTAGATTCTGAAGGATTTCTTTCACCGTTGTCAAAAAAATACTCAGACGCTGATATGATTAAAATCTTAAAAACAAAAAAATCATATACTTTTTAAATTTAATTGTTTACAATTTCTCAGCACATTCCATTGCCTCGTTCTCTGCCAGTGCCTTTGAAAGGCAATACCAGTTCTGTCAGCATAATGAAACAGAGGCTAAACTAAGTCCTCTGGAGCCAATATACACAAAGTACTTTGATATACCTTATAAGACAACTAAAATATTTATATCAAATAGCTAAACAATTCAAAGGAAATGAAGTTCCATTATATAAGAGCAGTGAAACTTAAGCAGAATATATGATGATGACGCTTTATCACTGGTCCTGAACGTCGAAAAAAGAAGACAGATTGACTAACAGATCCTTATCTTGCCAGGCTACCTGCAAAAAGTCCCAGGACCAAAGGGATGCTCCAGTGGGGACCCTCCGATGCTTAAGTTAGCAACCGAGGTCACAGCTGAGGAAGAGCTCGAATGAGCTCATTTTTAGATGAAAAGAGCCCCTAGGGAGGAAGAATTCCTCTCTGGGTATTGGGATAGCAATCCTCTGAGTTCTTTTTCTCGTACCTGATTATTGAGTGAATTCACCTTTTTATAAGGGGTTGACACTTGCATGACCACGTGGGATTCCGTGAAAAAGGAATGTCCACAGAGTTCTTGAGGGTTGCGTGAATCTGGACTGGTTGGTGGGGTCCTGTCCCATCGGAAAGGAAAAAAACAACGGTTGGTGGGCTACGTCCCATCAGCCAGTGGGTCTATCAGGTAGTTGGGTCCAGTCCCATCAGCGGCGTGGCCAGTGGGTGGTTGGATCTGGCGTTGTCAGGTGGCGCGGATCAGAAAGGTGGCGGCCTGAACCACCAGGACTATACTGGGCCTGACTTCGAGAAATTGGGGGCGCCTTAACCCTTCTGGGTGCCGAGGCTGAGCTGGACCGGCCAGGGATGGTCGGGGCCAACTCTACCGACCAGGAGGTGCCGGGGCGGGGCCGACCAGGAATGGTCGGGGCCGACTCGGTGGGCTCAGAGATGCCGGGTCCGATCGGGGCCGACCAGGAATGGTCGGGGCCGACTCGGCGGGCTGGGAGTCGCCGGGGCCGAGCGAGGCCGACTAGGAATGGTCGGGGCCGACTCGGCGGGTTCGGAGATGCCGGGGCCGAGCGAGGCCGAGCGGAATGGTCGGGGCCGACTCGGCGGGCTGGGAGACGCCGAGGCTGAGCGGGAATGGTCGGGGCCGACTCGGCGGGCTGGGAGACGCCGGGGCCGAGCGGGGCCGGCCAGGAATGGTCGGGGCCGACTCGGTGGGCTGGGAGACGCCGGGGCCGAGTGGGGCCGACCAGGAATGGTTGGGGCCGACTCGGCGGGCTCGAAGACGCCGGGGCCGAGCGGGCCGACCAGGAATGGTCGGAGCCGACTCGGCAGGCTGGGACACGCTGGGGCCGAGCGGGGCAGACTCGGTGGGCTGGGAGATGCCGGGGCCGAGCGGGGCCGATCAGGAATGGTCGGGGCCGACTCGGCGGGCTGGGAGACGCCGGGGCCGAGCGGGGCCGACCAGGAATGGTCGGGACCAACTCGGCAGGCTTGGAGACGCCGGGAGCTACGCTAGTGTTTTACCAAAATTGTCCTTGTGGCTGTACCAGCCACATCAGATGCCCCCCCGCCCCTGAGCACTAAGGACCATGTGCCTGCAGTCCTTTGGGCGAAAGGGGCGCAAAAATTCAAAAAATGATTGCCTCCTTAGTACGCTTTCAATGACTTGATGAGCTGGCGCGTCGTCCCGAGGCAGTGTCGCTTCGAAGATCTCCCACAATTATGCGGTAGGTGGGGGCTGACATTGGCGCCGGACGCTCTGGAGAGGAAGTTCATTGGGGAATGAAAAAAGGCAAGGGTCATCATTGCTTCTCCGCTTTCTATGTTCCGCGATTGATCGGGGATCATGCTCCTTGGGATGAATCGAGGCGGCACGTCTCGGGCGCAGGCGAAATTTCTGGATGACAGCCCGTGGCGCAATAGAGGTGCGCTACGTGGCGGGATCTCGAGCATCGTTGGTCAGAGATGGAGGGTATAAAAGCATTTCAAGAGCCTTGGGAAACTTTTAAGTTGCTATTGCTTTCTTCTACCTTCTTCTTCCCTGAGCTCTTCTATGACCTGAGTCCTTCTAACTCCCAGGTTAGTTTCATCCTTTACCTCACCCATGGACCGTCGTGCCGTCAGGGAGGGTAAGAGACCCGTAGAAGAGTCTTCCCATTCCAGTAGTGAAAATCGGGTCCCTTTAGCTAGCCAAATGCCTCGGCCGGTGGGTAGCATCACCATCCGCGACCGATCGAGTGCGATAGGACCTCCGTCCACCTCAGGCTCCCCTATTAGGGCGGTCATGTAAGAAGAAACAATCCCCGAGGCATGCATATTTTAAAATTTTGATAACAATTATCATTGCAGAATTTTAAAGATTACATACTAATCTATCTAACATGCATCAAGATCATATCTTTGCCTTGTATAGGATCGATTGATCCAAAATATGCATATAAATAAAAATATCAAGATCATATCTTGATCTTTAAGATGACTAGTCATACTACTTATCTTGAAGCCTGCCTTAAGATTTAAGGATCAGATCGCTTGCCTTAAGTGTAGGTAAATCTTTATTGCTCTGCAGCCGTTCAATCATCCGGCCTCTAGTATCATCCATGTGAAGCCCCGAATGATCGGATATCCGGGAGTGCTAGCTCGCGAAAAAACAGCTTTGCTGATCTTGAATCCTCCCACTTGAATCTTCCTCTAAGATCCACCACGCTTCTGCTAACACCAGAATCACCATAATTTTTATTCTAACCTTTTTAGAATTACAATCCACGACATATCGTGTATTGTTGTTCTATTTTTTTGGTGAGGGAATGCCCTCTATTTATAGTCTTAATTTAGCTTTAACATTGAATTCTGACATTAAGAATTCCGTCATTTGGTAGAAGCGAAGAGATACCGAAGGCGCGGCGCTTGGTTTAATTCCGACGTTCGGTGAAAACCAAAGAGACGTGGCTAAATCCGACGTTCGGTGAAAACCAATGAGTCGTGGCTAAATCCGACGTTCCGTGAAAACCAATGAGTCGTGGCTAAATCCAACGTTCTGTGAAAATTAATGTTAGGCATTAAATTCTACATGAGAATTTAATCTCTCATGAGATGAGATTTTAGCCATCTCATCATATGAGATCCTTATGCGAGATGTTTGGGTTCAGGTGATGGTTTAATCTGATCTGAATTTATTTGACTGAACCCACATAGATCATGGTCCAAGCCTAAATCAAATTTGGCTAGTCCTGAATCTATTTAAATCCAAATCAAGTCTAATTTCAAATCAATATTTGAAATTGACTAGTCCTTCTAATGGACTTAAACCAAATTGAATCTTATTCACTTGTACTTAACCCAATTGAGATAATTCAATCAATCAAATTGATTAATTAAATCATATACAATTCTCAATCGTTGATCAGCAAACATATCATCCTAGAAAACTTCTATGCGTGTGACTCTCTAGGTTCGAACCTAAGCCGGTAGCATAGAAACAACTTTCTATACTAATCGATGTGCCCATCTAGCAATGAAACCTGACGTCCGGATAGGTCGAAGAGTTGCCGAGCAAACTCCAAGAACCCTAAGAAATAGTTACCGTATAATTTATCCTCTTGACCACAAATGCTAAGAATGGCTTAAGAGCCTGTCAACTCTAAATAGCAAATCCATAAAGTGATTTCAACTTTAGTGATCATGTGACTTTCACATGAAGTGCCTTGGCCAAGGTCTTGCTAAATTGAAACACAAGCATTTTTCCTTTTAACGGGATAGGTCAAATTCCATCTTGATCCATAATTGACTACCACAAGTACTTGACTGCACCCAGTAACCTTTCGTAGCTGGATTAGAAATCCAGGTGGTTCGGCACCTAAGTACAATGAGTTGCTTGTAAGCCACTGGTTGTGATCTTTAGGTCTGAAGGATATTTATACCTATATCTTCTCGGATTAACTCTTGACAGTAGAGTATCCGAAAATGAGTCACGTTCGGTGAAATGTACTCCTACACTTCCACCTGTATGTCATACTAGTATCTCTACACTCCTTGGTTAAGAGGACAACCAACAAATATGATATACAACGTCCTATAATTGATAGTACTATGGCCCTGTTATAGTATATCATTTAGTCGCGAACTCTTTTAAGGACCTTCAAAGATAAATCCTCTTTATCGTGAAGGAAGATCCTGAGGGCTTCATTACAATCAGGAGTATTAAGAAGATGTTCTTGTAATGAATAAACTGCCAAATAACTTTATTAATATATCAATTTATATACAATTTACATTAGCACAATAATCAAATGATTGGCTTTAGGATACAATTCCCAACAAACTCCCACTTAGCCTAAAGCCACTCATTACAGTATCTAATACCCATCTTCAACGTATAGTTGTCAAACTCCTTAATGAAGAGTGCTTTAGTAAATGGGTCACCTAGGTTTTCCTTTCCATCAATCTTCTGAAGATTTATGTCACCTCGGTCTACAATCTCTCGAATAAGATGAAACCGGCGCAGTATGTGCTTGGTGCGCTGATGTGCTCGTGATTCCTTTGCTTGAGCTATGGCACCAGTGTTGTCACTGTACAACAGGACTGGTCCATCTATGGAAGGTGTCACTCCAAGCTTGGAGATGAACTTTCGCAGCCATACAGCTTCTTTCGCAGCATCTGATGCAGTGATGTACTCTGCCTCGCACATCGAATCTGCCACTGTATATTGTGTCACGCCCCAAACCCTATATTGGATCTAGAGGTGGCAACCCGCCGCATGCCGGGCATGCAAGGTGTCCCGAAATATAACATTTAATACAAGAAGGGTAATAATTATAATTCGTCCAATTTAAATGGTTCTTAATACAAACCATAATCATACGTTTTAGACTACATGTCAAAACATAACTCAATGGGGTTACAACAAAGTACTGGATCTAAGTCACTCTGATAGCTGCTTCAACTACCGCATATCCCCATCTTCAGTTCTGTGGCTCTGAAAAACATTATGAGATTTTAATGAGCTCACACTCAATAAGTAAGCCAACTATAATGTAATTTAATCACTTCATGCTTTTATAAACTAAATTTTTCCACAATAAATATCTGCCAAGCTCCCATAATTCAGATACATTTACCATGTTATCAAAACATGCTTCATATGCTCAAAATAAATTTTGGAAGCAATTGCCATATATAGTATATCAAGAATATACAATTTCAGGATAAAATCACTGTAAATAGCATGTAAAAAATGTATTTTTATACCAATGTCCCACGGCCACACGCTATGTACACAGAACACTCCCTTCGGGTGTAACACCCCCCTCGGGTGTATCCTCCCTAAATATCCCCTAGGAGTCAGGGTCCTGGAACCAGTGTCATGCACTAACATCCTGCCATATCCGACTACAACACACCCCAAGAGTGTGTTCTCCATATACCCCCCTATGGAGATGGGTCCCGATGCCATGTGGCATAATATTGCCATATCCTGTCACAGCACACCTCCTGGGTGTGTGCTCTCCATATACCCCCCTATGGAGTTGGGTCCCGGTGCCAAGTGAGTCATGCAACATATCATATCATACCATATCATAGCGGACCATAGTGGGACATATCATCATATACACAAAGTATCATTTGCTCAATAGCATGTATCGTTGCAAAATGCAATCCATACTTTTCATAAAAACATGTCACATACACATGTGTATTTATAAAACCTTTAACAATTTCAAAGTCATGCCAATTGATCAGTTGTCCACATAGATACCCAATTATTTATAAAATATAATAAATAATAAACTAATCATAGCAAAGGCTTATTTACAAATAATAATACCAATCTGTTGGCCCAGATGACAACCCAAGAGGGGGGGGGGGGATGAATTGGGTTCTTTAAAAAATTATCCTTTTAAAATAGTTTGCTTAACAAGAATGAAGGCAGAAGCAATGTAAATACAAAGTGCAGTGAATGAAACAGAGATAGAGAAAGAGTCAATGGAAGCACGGCAAACATAAGGATTTTATAGTGGTTCGGTGTATCCAACACCTACGTCCACTCCCAAGATTCACTTGGGTCCACACTATAATCCTCCTTGATTACAGCCGAGTTGTTTTACAAGGTCACAACTCAAACTTGTTGTTTTCCCGGGATCACAACGAACCCAGCTGATTTTCAAGGGCTCACCAGCATAAAAACCCTAACACAAGCTTTACCAAGCTTGTACCGAGGTAAGACTACCTCCACTAGTTCAATCCCCCAGATTGAACTAGACACAAATAATAGAAATGTTGTTTTTCAATTACAAAGCTCCTTAATGAGCAGATAATCAAATATAAGAACAAAGTTTAGAAAAGCCTGATTTGTAGTTGGTTGGCTTTTGAGCTTTTCTTCTTTTCTTCTTTTCCTCAACTCCTTGGAAGTGTAGAATCGGGCCTCAGCTCGGATTCTTCACGGACTGAATGTTGGAGTTGATTTGAGCTTTTCTTCGAATGTAGAAGATCTCTTGAGTTGCTCTTGAATAGCTCTTGGATTTTCTTCTGAAGCTTCCTTGGATTGTTGAACTTGAGCACAGATGAAGCTTCCTTTGATTTCACACTTTTTCTTTCACTCTATTTTGAATCACGGATTTTTTCAAATGACGCTCTGTTTTTCTTCTTTTTCTGAAAGATTTTCTCTTGATTTGAATGTCTATCTTTTTTTTTTGATTTGAAAACGGCTTCTCTATTTATAGATTCTGCAAGAATATAGCCGTTAGAAACAAAGAAATATAGCCGTTGATAAAAAAATCTTACCGTTGGGGCTGAGTTGGCTTTCAGAAAAATTACGCCCAGAATTGTTGGAGTCGATTCCTGCTTTCCGCGAGTCGGCTCGAAGTCGTGATACCAAAAATAGAAATACTCAGAAAGTTAGAGGGTCGACTCATCAAAAGTAAAGTGTCGACTCCTGACAGTCGGGGGTCGACTCATGAAAGGCAAGGGGTCGACTCGCGAAATGCTCAGAAAACATACCTCTGGTGTCTGAGCGGAGTCGACTCACACAGTCATGGAGTCAGCTCGACAGAATCGAGGGTCGACTCATGAAATCACAGGGGTCGACTCGAGACAGACAGTCATTTCTGTATTCTGAGTGGAGTCGACTCTGAAACTCTAGGTCGGCTCCGAAACGTATCAAAAATCAGAGAATTTTCTGATTGACTTGAAATTCGTTCCAGATTCATTTTAAATCAATTTTTTGACTTGAATACAATAAAATTGTCATTAGAAATCAATTCAAGAAATGTTCCAAAAACTCATTGATTATAATATGAAGTATAAAATTTCTTTTTGAAAGCTTAAACATGGAGCTTGAAGTTACTTTCAAATTGATTAAAGTTATACTTTAACATTCTCATTCAGTGTTCTAAATAAATTCATTACTCATGTAAATAAACTCATTACATCTTTTAATATACTCATGGCTTTTGGTAATCATCAAAATCAATAAGATTAGGGCAACAAATTCTCAACAATCTCCCCAACAATACCAATCCATTTTCTTATTTTTTAAATAATGCAATATATAATAATATAACATTTAAATACATAATTTTTATATTTTAATAATTTATGAAAATTATGATAAATGACTTACTTACCTCCTGGCGCTAATCCAAAGATGTAATTCGGCTATTTAAGCACCTGGGTACCTACAACATCAATTTCCCAATTTTTAGTCCCCAAAAGTAGCATATCAAAATAGCTTTTAGCTCTACCCAATTTTAATCCCAGGGCCAACTTGGGGCTTGAATATCTCCCACTACATAAGCCCAAATGGGAAAATAAAAATACCCTCAGAAACTAGAATCAACACTGATCCGAGGCATACTTTTATTTTTCTATTTTTGATCCAATACAGAGTTCAAATCGCGGCCCAAAAATGGCTCGCGAAACGGCCCAATAGGGCCCAAAAGGGGGGAACGGCCCGAACCGGCCCACTCCCCCAATCTCCCCCGCCTCCCCTGTTTTGTTCGAAACAGGGGAAGCGTGTGCCGGCGGTCGGGGCCGCCGCCGGCCACTTCCCGGAGGGCCCGGCCACCGCCGACCGGCCCGGAGCCAGCCGCCGCCGTGGCCGAGCTCCTCCCCCTCTCTCTCTTCCTCTATTTCTCTCTCTCTCTCCCATTGCCCGCCGCGGCCTCAACCCATGCCGGTGGCACGGCCGGCCACCACGGCCGGCCGGACCTCCACCGGACGCTGCCCCGGCGCCGGTGGAGGCCGCCGACAGCAGCCCGGGCCCGGCAAGCCGGCGGGCACTCCGCCGGGTCCAAACCAAGCCGCGGAGCGGCTTGGTTCCGCGATGAAGGGAGGGCCGCTTGGCGGCCCTCCGCTGTCCCACTCCGGCCGCCTCGAGCGGCCGGAGCCTCCTCCTCCTCCCTCCTCTAGCTGCCTCGAGCGGCCGGGCATGGAAACGGAAGGAATTTCTCCCGATTCCCTCTCTCTGTCACCTGTTTCTTTCTGCCGAAATAGTGGACGAAGGGGGAACCTTACCTGGCACATTGATGGTGGTGGGTGGAGGGGAAGGCTCCCTCATCCCTCCCCATTTATAGCAGCGTGGGGAGGCCTCCACTGTGCTTGAGAGAAGAGGGCGCCGCCCTCTTTGACCGGCGGTGCTGGGGAGCCGCTCGCGTGCGGTACGGCTGTGGCGCCTCCCCCTCCTCCGGTCCAAGAAGACGGATCCTCACATGGTGAGGATCCGGGGCTCACATATTGCTTGGAACTTTTCCAGCAAACAGCTCCACCATTCAGGATAAACACGAAACCCGATACACTTTTGCTATCATCATGATCTGATTAGAAACTGGAATCAATATATCCAACAAGTTTCAAATCGGACTCTCCATAGACTAACCACTGGCCCTTAGTATTTCTCAAATACTTAAGGATTGTCTTAACAACTTGCCAGTGTTTTTCTCCTAGATCAGATTGGTATCTACTCACTACTCCTAGTGAGTATGCCACATCTGGTCTTGTACATGTCATGGTGTATATAATCGATCCTACTGTCGAAGCATATGGAATTCGACTCATATGTTCTCTTTCATTAGGAGTTGTCGGACAATCCTTCTTAGAAAGATGAATTCCATGGCCTATCGGAAGATAGCCTTTCTTGGAATTCTCCATGCTAAACCTTTTTAGCACGGTGTCAATGTACGTAGATTGGGATAAACCAAGCATCCTCTTAGAGATATCTCTATAGATCTTCATCCCTAGGATGTATGATGCTTCTCCCAGATCTTTCATGAAGAATTGTGATGATAACCATGTCTTTATTCCTTGTAATGTAGGGATATCATTCCCGATTAAGAGAATATCATCCACATATAATACAGGAAATACAATAACGGAATCGTTAGCCCATTTATAATGCAAGGTTCTTCTTTATTTTTAATAAAGCCATAAGATTTGATCACTTTATCAAATCGTATGTTCCAACTCCTAGATGCTTGCTTAAGTCTATAAATAGACTTCTGTAGCCTGCACACTTTAGACTCGTCTTCAGATATAAAACCTTCATGCTGTATCATATACACCTGTTCTTCTAAATCACCATTTAGAAAAGCGGTTTTAACATCCATCTGCCAAATTTCATAATCGAAGTGTGCTGCTATAGCTAGCATAATCCGAATGAATTTCAACATTGCTAAGAAGAAAACATTTCGTCATAGTCAATACCATAACATTGACGATACCCCTTAGCAACCAAACGTGCTTTATAGGTCTCAACCTTTCTGTCTGCGCCTTTTTTCCTCTTGAAAACCCACTTATACCCTATGGGTTTTATCCCTTCGGGTGGGTCAACTAATGTCCATACATTATTGTCCTTCATGGAGTCAAGTTCGGATTTCATGGCCTCAAGCCATTTATTAGAGTCAGTCCTTTGCATAGCATCCATATAGGTGATCGGATCCTCGTTGTTCTCATCGAGTTTAACAGGATCATCGTTCTGGACCAAGAAACCTAGGTATCTGTTCGGTTAGTGTGGTACTCTACCAGATCGCCTTAATGGTGCATCTAAAATGGGTTTTGAGTTTGATCTAATCAACTCAGATTCTAAAGGTTCACTGGTTTGTGTTGTTCCTTCTACTTGATGAACTTCCTCAAGTTCAACATTAGAGCTATTTGTTCCTTCACTAAGGAACTCCTTTTCAAGAAAAACTGCTCTATTACTAATGAACAACTTTTGTTCTTCAGTATTGTAGAAGTAATATCCTTTGGTTTCTTTCGAATAGCTGATAAAAAAATATTTGTCAGATTTGGGTTCAAGTTTGTCTGATTTTGCATGTTTCACATAAGTCGGACACCCCCAGACTCTCATATAGGTAATAACCGGTTTATGTCCATACCACATCTCATGTGGAGTTTTAGAAACAGACTTACTTGAAACCTTATTAAGAATATGACAAGCTGATTCTAATGCGTATCCTCAAAATGATATTGGCAAGCTTGCAAAACCCATCATGGACCGAACCATGTCTAACAGAGTTCGATTCCTTCTTTCCGACACACCGTTATGCTGCGGTGTTCTAGGAGGAGTCCATTGGGAGAGAATCCTATTCTCTCTTAAATATGCCACAAATTCATTGGAAAGGTATTCGCCTCCTCGATCTGATCGAAGGGTCTTAATACATTTTCCTGTTTGTTTTTCTACTTCTTTATGATATAAGCCCGCTGAGTCGGCCCCGACCCTTCCCGGTCGGCCCTTCTCGGCCCCGGCGTCTCCACCCCGCCGAGTCGGCCCCGACCCTTCCCGGTCGGCCCTTCTCGACCTCGGCGTCTCCAAGCCTACCGAGTCAGCCCCGACCCTTCCTGGTCGTCCCTTCTCGGCCCCAGCATCTCCAAGCCCGCCGAGTCGAGTCGGCCCCGACCCTTCCCGGTCGGCCCTTCTCGGCCTCGGCATCTCCAAGCCCGCCGAGTCAGCCCCGACCCTTCCTGGTCGGCCCTTCTCGGCCCCGACGTCTCCAAGCCCGCCGAGTCGGCCCCGACCCTTCCCGGTCGGCCCTTCTCGGCCTCGACATCTCCAAGCCCGCCGAGTCGGCCCCGACCCTTCCCGGTCGGCCCTTCTCGGCCCTGGCGTCTCCAAGCCCGCCGAGTCGGCCCCGACCCTTCTCGGTCGGCCCTTCTCGGCCCCGGCATCTCCACCCCGCCGAGTCAGCCCCGACCCTTCCCGGTCGGCCCTTCTTGGCCCCGGCATCTCCAAGCCCGCCGAGTCGGCCCCGACCCTTCTCGGTCGGCCCTTCTCGGCCCCAGCGTCTCCAAGCCTGCCGAGTCAGCCCTGACCCTTCCCGGTCGGCCCTTCTCGGCCCCGGCATCTCCAAGCCCGCTGAGTTGGCCCCGATCCTTCCCGGTCGGCCCTTCTCAGCCCCGGCATCTCCAAGCTCGCCGAGTCGGCCCCGACCATTCCTGGTCGGCCCTTCTCGGCACCTGGCATCTCCAAGATCACCGAGTCGGCCCTGCCCCGGCATGCCCTAGTCGGCAGGGTTGGCCCCGACCACCCCTGGCCAACCCAGATAAGCTTCAGCTCCCCCAGGAGAGTCGAGACTTCCCGATTTCCTCCAAATCTGCCCCAACATGGCCCTGGTAGCTCGGGACGCTACCTCTCTGACCCGCGCCACCTGACAACGCCAGATCCAACTACCCACTGGCCACGCTGCTGATGGGACTGGACCCAACTACCCAACAGCCCCACTGGCTGATGAGACTTAGCCCACCAACCGCCGTTTTCTTCCTTTCCGATGAGACAGGACCCACCAACTAGCGTAGATTCATGCAACCCCCAAGAACTCCACGGACATTCCCTCCTCACGGAATCCCACGTGATCATGTCAGGATCAACCCCTATAAAAGGTGAATCCACTCAGTAGACAGGTATGTGCGATAATCCCTAGAAAAATCGCTATCCTAAGACCCAAGGAGGAATCCCTCCTCCTCTAGAGCACTCTTTCATCTAAAAAGAGCTCATTCGAGCTCCTCTTCTGCTATGACCTCAATTGCTAACTTGGGCGTCAGAGGGTCCCACCGGAGAATCCTCTCCGGTCTGGGACTTCTTTGCAGGCAACCAGGTGGAGCGAAGCCTTGAGAATCCGTCTGTTCCGGGCGTTCAGGATCAGTGATTGGGCGTCATCAGATTGGCATGCCAGGAAGGGGGGTAAGTTGGTGTAGAACGCAGCAAGAATCTCAGGGCTTCCCTGTGCTACATCGGGCCAAACTCCACTCCCCCCACTCTTCTCTTTTGGAGTTATGGTGGTGACACGAGCTCAGGACGGTTCCATCAGCTGCCCAGCGGGGCTTCCCCCGCTAGTTAGGCAGTAGGAGGCTAACCCCTCTACTGCCGATCCTTCAGTCACCTACCCACCATCGAATGTAGCCGCTCAAACAGCGGAGCAATTGGCGACCCTCTCCCAGCAAGTCCAAACTCTCACTGCTATGGTCCACGGGCTCCAACAGCAGCAATCCGTGGCCATCCAGCACCAAACCGCTCCCCCCGCCAATCAGCAGTCAGCGAGGGGAGGTTCTCCAAGGCGGGAGGCCAGTCGGTGAGAGGCCGGTCGTCGCCCGGCTTCCCCAAGGAAATCTCGCCACGAGACCTCCAAGCGGCCGCGGTCCCCTGATTGTGGCCCCAGCAAAATCCCTTCGAGGCTGCGTCACCAAGAGGAGCCAAAGCAGAAGCCCCGACTCCCATCTCCCTCTCTGTCTCCTTTATCTTCTTCTTCCTCCTCCGAGCCATCTCCGAGGGCCCCAGCGATCAGCCGACAGGCGGAGGAGTGCCTGGAGGAGTACAACCGGCGGCTGGATGAGCTAGCCAGAAAAATCAATCATCAGCCAGAGGAAGAGTTCGACACTCGTCCTCCTTACACCCACCGAATATTGAAGGATCCTGTCCCCTCCAGGTTTCGGTTCCCCCAGGTGGACCCGTACGACGGTACGACAGATCCTCTCGACCATCTCGAGAGTTATAAAGTAATGATGTAGGTCCAAGGCGCTTCAGACGCCCTTCTCTGCAAGGCCTTTCCCGCCACTCTGCGGAAGGCCACCCGCGCGTGGCACTCGCGCTTGACCCCTCACAGCATCGACTCCTTCCGAGAGCTGGAGAAGGCTTTCCTAGCGCATTTCGATGCCTGCCGACGAATTCCAAGGGTAGCGGACAGCCTCTTCTCCGTACGTCAGAAGGAGGGAGAGTCGCTGCGGGACTTCGTGTCCCGGTTCAAAGCTGCCGCTCTCGAGGTCTACCATATCGACGATGCGGTAGCGACGCTGGCATTGAAACGAGGACTCCTCCGTCTCGCTTCACCTTTTCTTTGGATAAGAAGCCCCCGGGCTCTTATTCCGACCTCCTCCTCCAGGCTCAAAAGTACATCCGTGCGGATGAAGCTGACTTCACCCGCCGAGAATCTTCAAGGAGCTCCAGCCACAAGCCCGCTTGCCCTGAACCAAGTGGACCCCCTCGACACCAGCGAGCTGACCCGCCTCGACGACCCGACAACAGGCGTAGAAGCCCTGTCCCCGACGAGAGCAAACTCACACCTCTCCTTGCCCCTCGATCTCACATTCTGATGGAGATCGAAGGCGAGCCTTACCTCCAGCGCCCTCCTCCCATGAAGAAAGGTCCTCCCTGCGACAAAAGCCGCTACTGTCGATTCCACCGGGACTATGGCCATGACGCTGACAGCTGTTACAGCTTGAAGCGGACCATCGAGGAGCTCATTTAGCAGGGCTACCTCGGCAAATATGTTCAGAAGGCGCAGCAGCCACTACCGGCCCTCATGGGGCCTCTGCTTGTTCAGCCCCCGGTCGACAACGCCCCCACGGAGCGAACAGTCGGAATGGTATCCTGGGGGTCAGCCTCCGCATCTAAGCGGCTGAGGGGGGAGGAGTGCCGGATAATGTAATTCCTGGGGGGGATCTGCTATCATAGATAATGTAAACAATGAAGGCATCATCGTCTCTATGACGATCGCCAAGCACCCTGTAAAGAGGATATTAGTTGATAGTGGCAACTCAGCTCACATCCTTACCTACGACGCTTTTGTTCGGATAGGATTATCTCTGGACTCCTTTCAGCCTGTGGCGATCCCTTTGGTCGGTTTCACTGGAGACTCTGTAAGGGTTGAAGGTGAAATACCTTTGCCCGTAACAGCCGGAACGCCGCCATGTCAAAGCACAGTAATTATGAAGTTCCTAGTTGTGAGGGTCCCCTTAGCATATAACGCCATTCTGGGGCGTCCAGGTTTGAACCTTCTGGACACAGTTATTTCGACCCAGCGTCTATTGGTGTAGTTCCCCACAAGCGGAGCAGTCAGAGAGATGTGCAGTGAGGTCAGCCCAGTCCTGCCCTGTTATCACGCGGCATCAAGTCCTCTGGAAGCTGAACCAACTTTTGAAGTATCCGACCCTAGAGACTCTAACAAGGGAGGAGAACCAGTTGAACATCTTTTGACCTTCCCTCTCGGAGATGACCTAGCAAGAACCGTCCGTGTCGGCGGACTCCTTCCTCCAGAGGACCGGGAGCATCTCTTATCCTTTTTGCGGGCTAATTCAGACATCTTCGCCTGGTCAGCGTCTGATATGCCTGGCATCCCTCCGGAAGTGATCACCCACAAGCTCAACATTGACCCACGGCACCGTCCAATCCGCTAGAAGAAGAGAAGCTTTGCTCCTGATCGAAAAAGGCTATTGACGAGGAGGTCAACAAGCTACTCAGTGCCGGCCACATCCGGGAGGTGCACTACTTCAATTGGCTGGCCAATGTGGTCATGGTGCGCAAGGCAAATGAGAGCTGAAGAATTTGCATAGACTTCACCGACCTCAATAGGGCGTGTCCAAAAGACAGCTTTCCCCTGCCAAGGATTGACCAGCTGGTAGATTCCACCTCCGGGCACGAACTCCTCAGTTTCATGGATGCCTTCTCAGGGTATAATCAGATAAGGATGGACCCCAACGACGAAGAGCACACCTCTTTCATGACGAAAAAGGGCATTTATTGCTACAAAGTGATACCTTTGGCCTCAAGAATGCGGGGGCAACTTACCAAAGATTGATGAATAGGGTGTTCCAGGACCAACTAGGCCGGAATATGGAAGTCTACGTAGACGACATGCTGACAAAGAGCACCCGCGCCTCTGATCACGTCTCCGATTTAGGGGAGACCTTCAACAACCTCCGTCGCTTCCAAGTTAAGCTGAACCCCAAGAAGTATGCTTTTGGGGTCACGGCAGGCAAGTTCCTGGGCTTCATAGTGACCCAGCGGGGGATCGAGGCGAACCCAGAGAAGATCAGCGCCATACTTGACATGAGGCCACCGTCCAACAAGAAGGAAGTGCAACGATTAACTGGGAGGATAGCGGCTCTAAGTCGCTTCCTCTTCAAATCGGCAGAGAGATGCTTGCCCTTCTTCAAGGCCTTGTGGAAGATGAATAGCTTCGAGTGGACTGACGATTGCCAGAGGGCCTTCGACGGGTTGAAGGTGTTCCTGTCCTCCCCTCCGCTCCTATCCAAGCCAAGAGACGGAGAAAGTCTTTTTCTCTACTTAGCCGCTTCTTCGGAAGTCGTTAGTTTAGTCTTGGTGCATCTCGACACTGATGGAACTCAAAGGCCTGTCTACTATGTGAGTAAGGTCTCCATGACACAGAAGTCAGGTACTCCAAGCGGAAAAGGTCATCTTCGCCCTGATAGTCTCCACTCGGCGTTTCTGCCTGTATTTTCAAGCCCATCCTATTGTGGTGCTCACGATCAACCCTTGCGAGCTATCCTGGCTTGTCCGGATACCTTAGGCCGACTCACCAAGTGGGCCATCAAGCTGGGAGAGTTCGACCTCTCTTTCCAAGCTCGACCGGCTCTGAAATCCCAGGTTTTGGCTGACTTCCTGGTTGAATGCACTTGGGCAGAGGAGATGACTGAAGAGGTTACCAAGGAACAGTGTGAGCCCGAGCGGGCGAAGATGGGGAAACTTGGATCCTTCATGTGGACGGTGCATCGAACTCTCAAGGAAGCGGCGCCGGCCTCATTCTTGCCGGACCAGGCGGAGAGAGAACAGAATGCGCCTGCGATTTCTATTCGAAGCCACCAACAATCAAGCTAAGTACGAGGCCCTGCTGGTCGGGCTAAGGCTAGCCCAGGAGTTCGGAATAAGGCGTCTCAGAGCTTTCACGGACTCGCAGCTCATATCTGGGCAAATCAATGGGGAATATGAGGCGCGTGACCCTGCTATGACTCAATACTTGGGCAAGGTTCGGCTCCTGACCTCCTCGCTAGCTTACTTCAATATCAGTTATATTCCACGAAGTGAAAATGCCAAGGCCGACATCCTCTCTCGTCTGGCCACCTCTGCCGGAGGTATGGCAAGGGATGCTTACATTGAATATTTGGAAAGACCCAGTATAGAGGATAGCGAGGAAATCCTCCCGCTCACCCAAGAGCCCACATGGATGGATGCCTACGTCCGTTATCTCACTGACGGCACACTCCCTGATGACCACAACGAAGCCAGGTTGCTCAAGTGGAAAGCCTCCAAATTCATCATCGTTGATGGGCGTCTATATAAAAGGTCATTCTCCTATCCCCTGCTCAAGTGCATGGGACCCGCCGACGCCGACTACATCCTCAGAGAAATCCACGAGGGCATCTGTGGAAACCATATGGGGGGCAGATCCTTAGCCAAAAAGGCCCTCCGTTAGGGATATTTTTGGCTCACTATGAGGGAGGATGCGGCTAAATTAGTTCAGAAATGCGATGGTTGCCAGCGCCATGCGCACATCCAACATCAACCATCTACCCCGATGAACCCGCTCTCAGCTCTGTGGCCCTTCGCTCAGTGGGAATGGACATTCTTGGGCCATTCCCTCCAGCTTCTGGGCAACGGAAGTTCTTGCTAGTCGCCATTGATTACTTCACCAAATGGGTCGAGGTCGAAGCGTTAGCCAAGATCACCGAAGGCAAGGTCAAAGCTTTCTTTTGGAAGTCAATCATATGCCGTTTTGGCCTGCCTCACACCCTTGTCACGGACAACGGCCGCCAATTCAACAACGAAGCATTCAAAGTCTTCTGTGACGAGCTAGGCATTCATCACCGATTCACCTCCGTCGGCCACCCCCAAACCAACGGGGAGGCTGAGGTTATGAACCGCACCATCCTTAGAGGACTCAGAACCAGGTTGGATGGGTCTAAAGGTCGTTGGGTGAAAAAGCTCCCCAGCGTGATATGGGCCTATCACACGACCCCCAGAGCCCCGACAGGCGAGACTCCCTTCAGTCTCGCCTTCGGATCCGAAGCCGTCATTCCTGTCGAGATCGGACTACCCAGTCATGCATGGAGTCCTTCAGTGAAGAAAACAACTCCGCGCTGATTCGGGCTAATTTGGACTTCATCGACGAGCACATGATCGAGCGAGGCTACGCATGGCGACTTTCCGTCAGCGAGCGGCCAGGTACTACAATGCTCGAGTTTGCCTTAAGGTCTTCCGCCGCAGAGATTTGGTCTTGAGAAAAGCTGAGGTTTCAAAGCCTACTGAGGGGGGCAAACTATCCCCCAACTAGGAGGGCCCTTATCGCATCACGAGGCACTCCACCGGGGGGCATACAAATTAGAAGAGCTCGACGAACAACCCATTCCACGCACCTGGAATGCGGATAACCTTCGCCAATATTACCAATAATGTATTCCCCTAGGGCATGAGCAATAAAGGGGGTCCCTTCTGACGTAACAGCCTACTCTCCCCTGCCCCCAAGGACCAAGTCTTTCAAAAGGAGCTCGCCGGCATCGCGGCTAATGGGACACCACTCGGCCCTGGCACAGCGGTGCCCCAGAGTCGGTTAAGACCCTAGCAGCTCCGTACCCGATCGAGTCGCCCTTCAGCGGCACACAAACCCCTGAAGCGGTTCAAAAGGAGCTCGCCGGCATCGCGGCTAATGGGACACCACTCGGCCCCGGCACGGCGGTGCCCCCGAGTCGGTTAAGACCCTAGCAGCTCCGTACCCGGTCGAGTCTCCTTCAGGCGGCACACAAACCCCTGAAGCCGTTCAAAAGGAGCTCACCGGCATTGCGGCTAACGGGACACCACTCGGCCCTGGCACGGCGGTGCCCCCAAGTCGGTTAAGACCCTAGCAGCTCCGTACCCGGTCGAGTCGCCCTTTAGGTGGCACACAAACCCCTGAAGTGGTTCAAAAGGAGCTCTCCGGCATCGCGGCTAACGGGACACCACTCGGCCCCGGCACGGCGGTGCCCCTGAGTCGGTTAAGACCCTAGCAGCTCCGTACCCGGTCGAGTCGCCCTTCAGGCGGCACACAAACCCCTGGAGCGGTCCAAAAGGAGCTTCGCCGGCATCGCGGCTAAGGGACACCACTCGGCTCCGGCACGGCGGTGCCCCGAGTCGGTTAAGACCCTAGCAGCCCCATACCCGGCCGAGTTGCCCCTCAGGCAGCATGCAAACCCCTCACGGTGGCAGAATCAACCTCAACCATCTCTGATCAATCCAGATGCCTCCAAAGTTAGGCTTGGCATCAAGCCACCCGGAGATCTTTCCAAGGCTTTGGGGACTCATGCATAAGCATGCCTTCTTGCAAATAGCCTGCAACAGCACGAAACATCTTAAGTGACTGTTCATATGGCCGGCCTGCATCCTAGAGACGCATTCGAATATTTTCTAAGTTCGGAATCGGAACATCTTAGAAGATACTATATTCGCTTCGACGTCATCAACAAATATGATATGGCCACAAGAAGTAAGGCACAGAGAGGCGTCTTTCTTAGAAGAATGAAGACGGGATGGATCAAAATGCAAAGAAGTTAGGAGGAAAAGTCTTTTTCATTAACTATTGAAGAAGGATACAAAATCGGGCCTGAGGCCGATTACATACAATAAAATAAAAGAAAAATAACTTAAGGCTCGCCGGGTCTGGGCTTCCCTTCGTCCCTTTTCTCCGCGAGCTCCTCGTCAGAATCCCCATATCGGATATCTTCGAGTTCCGCAATGTCGATCTTGATGGCCGCGGATACTCTGACCTTGCACATCTCGAAGCCCTCAATATAAGCGTCGAGGCTGGCCTCGACGACTTCTTGGTTGAACTCTGGCGAAGCCTTATAGTTGGAGACGACCTGCCCCGCCTCGGCTTCGGCCCGCTGCGCCCTGGCCTCGGCCTCCCAGGCCTTGCCCTCGGCCTCTTCGGTGCGGGCGCTGGCCTCATCAGCACAGGCCACCGCCCAGCTTTCTCGAGCCCGCCTCCGTCGCCGCCTTCTCCGCAGCAGCCGCTCTCTCTACGGCCTCCGTCGCCGCCTTCTCCGCGGCGGCCGGTCTCTCCGCCGCAATCCGAGTCTCCTCCTCAGCGCATTGGAGCCGCCGAGTCAACTCTTCATTCTGCGCCGCGGCGGCCCTCAATCTCTCTGAGGCCAACTCCATTTTGGCCTCAGCCGCGAAAGCCTGGCCGCTCTCGACTTCGGCCCGGCCCTCCATCTCCCTCAGGCGACCGGCCCAGCTCTCCTTGCGGGCCGAAGTTTCCTGGTGAAGGCGAGCAAGGCTTTCAGCCTGCGCCATACTCTCCTTCTTATACCTATCGGCCCACGCCAGGGCCTTGGTGATTGCATTAGAGGAGTGGACCAGCGCCTCGCGAAGGCCCAACGCTCCGGTGACTAACTGTAGCGAAGGAAGCATGTCAGCTATGTGAAGGAGAGGAAATATGGGAAAATGACAGGTACTCAAAGTTTACCTGGACAACGGAGACCATTATCATGTCCAAGAGTGTGGAGTGACTCATTCCCTGCGTCTCCTCTTCAAGCTCGGCGGTTCGGACCCCTGACAGGAGGCGGAAGGCCTGCACGGCGTCCGCCATCGAACTGACCGGGGGAACCAGCCTTGTCTGCCCCACTTGTGGCTTGGGGGCGGGCCGGGCACCGGGCCGACTGGCGGGATGAGCTCCCTGACTCACCCCTCTACTTCTCGGTCGCCTCCGCCCCATTCCGGACCTCCCTGGCAACCCGCTCCCCCTCAATGGCGATTGGGGGAGCGCCTTCTCTCTCCGGCTCGGCAGCGGTCGGAGGGCCAACGGCAACAGTGACCCGCCCCGCCTCGGGCACATCGGCAACGGCGGGAGCTTCCTCCTCTCCATCTAAAACCACCACCATCGTCTCGGTGGTGGCCGGGATCTCCCCTTCTTCGATCTCGGCCGTCGCTGGCTTCCAGACCGCCCTTACAACCAGCTTCTTCTAGCCGGCTCCCCCGCGGGCGTCGGAGCTGGGGGAGCTGCGTCTGGCCTTGCTGGCTCCCTTCCACGGGGTTTCTTTGCCAGCCTGGATGACTCTCCAGTCGCCCGCCTTTTCTGCCTCAAAACGGCCTCAATGTCGCTGGCAGAAACCCTCATCGCTGCGCAAAGAAAAATGACGAGCATCAGTAGCGGCATACAATAAATCAAAGGGCAGACAGAAGAAGTCAAGCGCCAAGCTCACCGGTTGCCGGGGCTAACTCGGATTCTATCAGGTTCTCCTCGGACAGGAGTTCCTTGTAATTGAGGATTTGACAGTTGGACAGTTGAGTGAATAACTCCCTATCCCTATCCCCTATGGTGGAGTCTTCGTTGGAGCTGGTATCGGGCTCCCTCCAAGCGGCCCTAACCCCCTCGACGTGGCAAAGAGAAATCTAGGTTTCCACTTCAGAAGCTGGTTGTTGGAGCATCTCCCTCCAATAATTTTCTAGGACGGATGGGAGGCCCAATGGGAAGGCTCTACCCGGCCTGGCGGTAAATGCCCACCAGGCACCCTCACCCTGACGGTGGAGCTTATAGAAAGCTCGGAACAGAGACAGCCCTGGGCGGGCCCCCTCGAAGTGGCAAAGGATTACAAAGGCGCAGATGATCCGAATCAAGTTCGGAGTCAACTGTGCCGGCACTAGCCTATACCTATCTAAGAGATTAAGGAAAAAAGGATGGAAAGGGAGGCGCAGCCCGCACCGGAAGAACTCCTCGTACAGAGCACCCGGCCTGGATGGTCGGAGGTCACCCTGTCCTCGGGCCCCGGCGCAGACATGCCAATGAAGTCAGGGACATTGTATTTAGCTCTAAGGGTCTCTATGTCCTTAGGAGTCATGGTGGAGGCCACCCCGCTGGACCCGCTGGATCGGAACTCACCGCCGGAGGAAGCACCGGACGGCGAGAGCACAAGGGAACTGCCCTAATGGGAGAACTAGAGGTGATCGGAGGTCCTGCTGCCCCTGATTGACCACGGATGACTACACCACCTACCGACTGGGGCATTCGACTTCTAGCTACAGGGGCCTGGTCTTCACTGCTAGACTGGGAAGACTCTTCTATGGGTCTCTTGCCCTCCCTAATGGCACGCGGTCCATAGGTAAAAAAAAGGGGGGATGAAACTAACCTGGGAGTTGAAAAGACTCAGGTCGCAGAAGAACTCAAGGAGGAAGAGAGTAGAAGAAAGCAATAGCAGCGTAAAAGTCTCTACATGCCCTTGGAAGGTTTTTATAGCCCCTGTCTCCAGCTAATGCCACCCCAGATCCTGCCATCTGGCATGCGCCCGTTGCGTTGCAGGCTGCCAGCCGAAAATCTTGCCTGCGCCCGAGGCGTGCCGCCTCGATCCACTCCAGAAGATGTGATCCCCGGCCAATCACGGGCCATAGAAAATAGAGCGGCAATGATGCCCTTACCTTTTTCCCATCACCAAATAGGCTCCTTCTCTGGAGCGTCCGGCGCCAACGTCATCACCACCTAACGCATGATTACGGAGATCTTCGAAGCGACACTGCCTCGAAATAAAGCGCCAGCACATTAGCCCATTTAAAGCGTACTAAAGGAGGCAGTCATTCTTTTTAAATTTTTGCGCCCCTTTCGCCCAAACGATTGCAGACGCGTGGTCCTTAGCTCTCAGGGGCGGGGGGGCATCTGATGTGGCTAATGTGACCACAAGGGTAATTTCGACAAAATCAAAACATTTGTGCGCCCCGGCGTCTCCAAGATCGCCGAGTCAGCCCCGACCCTTCCTGGTCGGCCCTTCTCGGCCCCGGCATCTCCAAGCCCGCCGAGTCGGCCCCGACCCTTCCTGGTCGGCCCTTCTCGGCCCCGGCATCTCCACCCCGCCGAGTCGGCCCCGACCCTTCCCGGTCGGCCCTTCTCGGCCCCGGCGTCTCCAAGCCCGCCGAGTCGGCCCCGACCCTTCCTGGTCGGCCCTTCTCGGCCCCGACGTCTCCAAGCCCGCCGAGTCAGCCCCGACCCTTCCTGGTCGGCCCTTCTCGGCCTCGGCCCGGCATCTCCAAGCCCGCCGAGTCGCCCCAACCCTTTCTGGTCGGCCCTTCTCGGCCCCGGCATCTCCAAGCCCGCCGAGTCGGCCCCACCCTTCCCGGTCGGCCCTTCTCGGCCCCGGCATCTCCAAGCCTGCCGAGTCGGCCCCGACCCTTCATGGTCGGCCCTTCTCGGCCCCGGCATCTCCAAGCCCGCCGAGTCAGCCCCACCCTTCTCGGCCCTTCTCGGCCTCGGCATCTCCACCCCGCCGAGTCTGCCCCGACCCTTCCCAATTGGCCCTTCTCGGCCCCGGCATCTCCAAGCCCACCGAGTCGGCCCCGACCCTTCCCGGTCGGCCCTTCTCGGCCCCGGCATCTCCAAGCCCACCGAGTCGGCCCCCCTTCCCGGTCGGCCCTTCTCGGCCCCGGCGTCTCCAAGCCCGCCGAGTCGGCCCCGACCCTTCCTGGTCGGCCCTTCTCGGCCCCGGCATCTCCAAGCCCGCCGAGTCGGCCCCGACCCTTCCTGGTCGGCCCTTCTCGGCCCCGGCATCTCCAAGCCCGCCTAGTCGGCCCCGACCCTTCCCGGTCGGCCATTCTTCTCGCCTTCCCGGTCGGCCCTTCTCAGCCTCTCCCAAGCCCGCCGAGTCAGCCCTGACCCTTTCCGGTCGGCCCTTCTCGGCCCTGGTGTCTCCAAGCCTACCGAGTCGGCCAAGACCCTTCTGGTCGGCCCTTCTCGGCCTCGGCATCTCCAAGCCCGCCGAGTCGGCCCCGACCCTTCCTGGTCGGCCCTTCTCGGCCCCGGCATCTCCACCCCGCCGAGTCGGCCCCGACCCTTCCCGATCGGCCCTTCTCGGCCCCGGCATCTCCAAGCCCGCCGAGTCGGCCCCGACCCTTCCTGGTCGGCCCTTCTCGGCCTCGGCATCTCCAAGCCCGCCGAGTCGGCCCCGACCCTTCCTGGTCGGCCCTTCTCGCCCCTGCGTCTCCAAGCCTGCCGAGTCGGCCCCGACCCTTCCCGGTTGGCCCTTCTCGGCCCCGGCATCTCCAAGCCCGCTGAGTCGGCCCCGACCCTTCCCGGTTGCCCTTCTCGGCCCCGGCATCTCCAAGCCCACCGAGTCGGCCCTCGACCCTTCCCGGTCGGCCCTTCTCGGCCCCGGCATCTCCAAGCTCGCTGAGTCGGCCCCGGCCATTCCTGGTCGGCCCTTCTCTCCCCGACGTCTCCAGGATCGCCGAGTCGGCCCCGCCCCGGTACACCCTGGTCGGCAGGGTTGGCCCCGGCCACCCCTGGCCGACCCAGATAAGCTTCGGCTCCCCCGGGAGAGTCGAGACTTCCCGGTTTCCTCCAAATCTGCCTCAACATGGCCCTGGTAGCTCGGGATGCTACCTCTCTGACCCGCGCCGCCTGACAATGCCAGATCCAACTACCCACTGGTCACGCTACTGATGGGACTGGACCCAACTACCCAACAGCCCCACTGGCTGATGAGACTTAGCCCACCAACCGCCGTTTTTCTTCCTTTCCGATGAGAAAGGACCCACCAATTAGCTCAGATTTATGCAACCCCCAAGAACTCCGCGGACATTCCTCCTCACGGAATCTACGTGATCATGTCAGGGTCAACCCCTATAAAAGGTGAATCCACTCAGTAGACAGGTATGTGCGATAATCCCCAGAAAAATTGCTATCCTAAGACCCAGAGAGGAATCCCTCCTCCTTTGGAGCACTCTTTCATCTAAAAAGAGCTCATTCGAGCTCCTTTCTGCTGTGACCTCAATTGCTAACTTGGGCATCGGAGGGTCCCACCGGAGAATCCTCTCCGGTCTTGGGACTTCTTTGCAGGCAACCAGGTGGAGCGAAGCCTCGAGAATCCGTCCGTTCCTGGCGTTCAGGATCAGTGATTGGGTGTCATCAATATCTATTATCTTTAATTAATACATGTAAAAGCAGATACATTGCAATTCTAAAATGTTAGAATTGAATGATTAAAGTTTCACATCAATAATTTTTAAATCATATAAATTTTAATACATAAATAATTTAAAGATAGTAAATAAAATTCAACAATTTAGATCATTTATCTAAAATTTTTACCATTTAATTTTAAAAAAATGTAACTCTTTTAACATTATACTAAATATAATTTAAACTTAACCATATATATAACATCCTTTCGATTGTTATCCTTTATCTTTTATTTATTTATTTATTTGTTTGTTTGTTGTTATCTTTCTTTTTTTCATTTCGTTCTTTTTTCTTTAATTTTTTCATTATTTTTCCATTGTTCCTTCCCTTTTATTTTTTTCTTATACATTTCTTTTTTCTTTTATTTTCTCATTTTTTTCCTTTTTTTTTCCAGGATAAGTTTTATAGTCTTTCAATGCTCCAACATTTAAAACATCGTTCTTTAGGAAACTTCCTCATAAATAGTATTTTTTAAAAAAAGTTAAAACTTAGATGTAGCTTATTATATATTATCATTAGATTCTCTATTGAAGAAGTAATATGTATGCAACTATCAAACTTGACAAGTGATAAGTATGTGCCATCATTTTTCTAATGAAATCTAAGTATCTAATGAAATTTAAAATGGTACATGTGACACTTGTTATATAGCAAATCTAATGATAAGTACCTAACCAACTGTACCAAAGTTTTATCTTTTTTTCAAATTCTTGCTCATAAAACTAGCATATGAAATGCATTCAATCCTATCATTAAAGCTTCCCGTAAGAGGAATATATTTTTATCCCAATAATATTCTTTAAACTCAATTAAGATTCCTTGTCTACCTCAACAAAGTTGCCATTACAAATTAAATTTTTAAAGGAATGAATGAAAGATATAAATTAGCAATTGACAAAAGTCTTAATTTAAACTATCTACCAAGTGTCAAAATTTGATCTCTAATGATTCACAATCAAATGATCAAAAGGAGAGATTTGCACCTTGGAAGCCTCCATTTTAGATGGGCTAGAAAGACCAAAGAGAAGTCTTCCTAAAATGCTAGAAAATCTAGACCCAACAATGTTGAATGGCCTTAAATACCTACCAGTTCAACGTTGATGCCGGATATTAGACATCTAAGGCATCATTGGCCAAATTTGGGATGCCCTAGCTCCCTCGCGTGAAAAAGAATGGCATTGCTTCAATGGATGGGGCTGCTAGATCTAGCGCATCATTGATCAGATTTGGGATGCCTTGGCTCCCTTGGTTGCCATGCCCAAGGTTGGGGAAGAACCATAAGGCATGAAATCAATCCCATATTGGGGTATTATAGGCAATACATGAATTTTGTCATAAATTTATTAATCCCTAAAATACAACATGGTGTCTTATATTTAGAACGTCTCGCATGTTGTGTGTTGGATTCACACCTCAAACTTTGATAGTAATTTTTGAAAAGAATTAGTGGTATTTAATGTTCAATGCAATAGCATAACTCAGTCACAGTGCAAGGTCACTACCTTGATAGAGGACAAATTTTGCAAAATAATCTTAGTGATATATAAGTATGATAGCTAATCGCATCCATAATTATGAATAATATTTTGGATGCTTAGTATGTTCAATTCTTTTCATAACAAATACTCTT
This sequence comes from Calamus simplicifolius, assembly GCA_900491605.1. Classification (NCBI taxonomy): domain Eukaryota; kingdom Viridiplantae; phylum Streptophyta; class Magnoliopsida; order Arecales; family Arecaceae; genus Calamus; species Calamus simplicifolius. Next base: position 565,917 of record UESW01004884.1, on the reverse strand, counting down.
ATCACTTAAATTTTCTTGAAGCATTTATGAACTCTTTTTAATTCTAAGACCAATGTGTGATACATATTATATAATGTCTAATAACAATGTATACAAAGTATTAATAAATTATTTTAACTACTATTTATAATTACATGCAAATGTCTTCTAAAGTATACCATACTCAAATAGAAAGAATCTTCATCTAATGCTCTAGAAGGAAGATTTGGGCACTCCTAATAACAATAAGCACATCTACCACAAACCTAAATAAGCACTTTTTTTTTTTCGGGCTAGCTTAAACCCTTTACTTTGTTACTTGATTCATGTTGACTTCAATGCAAATTCTAGCCCAAGTGGAATAAGTACCATACATAATTGCTTCATCTAGCCTCCATCCCGTAAAATATCTTTACATATTTTCATATCTACAACATTATTTTCATAATTTCAACTAAAAATTCATATATGTTATTAAAAGAGGAGTCAGGTAGGGTAGGATGGGCATTGAGTGAGAACAAAGATTTATTTCTTCTAATGAATGAAGATGAAAAAAACCTCATTATAATGATAAGAGCTGTTTTGACGGGTTCCAGCCGAGTTCCTTTGCTACACACCATTGCATCATGTTGAGAACTTACCCATCAACAATCAAAATTAGCCATATCCATTTTATTATTAAACTAACACATATAAAAACAATAGCCATGTCTAAAACCAAGCATACTTCACTAAGATGTCACAACTTGCTTAAGCCAAGCTCAAGATCTGCCACCAACAAAAGCCAACCAAGTATTTCGCTGAAAAAAGTATATTGCTGGCACACACAAGATTAATGATATTCTACTTCAATTTATCTAATTTAGTCATAGGAAACAAAGAAATCCTAAATAGAGCATATTGTCGATTTAGTCCTAAATAGAGTAAGTGAAAGAAATAGATTGATTTAGTCGACCCATCTAGTTAAAAAAAAAAAAGGCTTAGATGAGTTGAGTTGGGAAACAAAAAAATCCACTAGAATGATAGGAGACTTGCCCTTATCCAAAGAGATTGAAACCATAGAAGCTCTAGCATCAGAAACCCTGGACGAGGGTCAAGGTTAATATTTTTACGATTCATTCCAACCCTATAAGATCTTGGCTCTCAGATGATTGGCGTTTTCGCTTGCTCGGCTTAAAGGCAATGCCCTTTTGTTAGCCACATCTTCCCTTATATTATGCTCCCCTCTACTTTCCTTAGACGGACCACTCCAGCCATACCACGTGAGTCGCCCATATATATCTAAGGGCACCTTCCCCCAATCTAGGAGGGAGAGAAAAATCTGAAAACTTAACATCAAGAAAATATGGCAGTGAAAGCAAAGCTATATAAGCTCACATGATACATCATTACAGGCAACCATTGCTTTAAGTGCGACCATGTAAACAAGCTTGGCCTGGGTTGAGAATATTCAAAATTCTCAATATGGCTGGCTTGATATTTGATTGATAGTGCCTTTAAAAAATGATCAATATGGATCACAACCATATCTCTTTCCTCCTTTTCCACTCGCTCCAGAAGCCTGATAGAGCCCTTTGCGTTGATGCTAATCATGGATGATGATGTTAACAATGAATGATCTGTAGCCTTACCCTCACAGACTTAGCCTTTGTCGAGGGACATTTGTCCTTCAGCTTAGCTTAATCGGCTCCTCAGTCAAACCCCTTTAACCATACTTGTTGTCAAGGTAATCAATTTTAAGGGCTTAAGAATCTACAGTCATTCCATCAAATCAAGGACAGGTATACTGATTCAACCATGATGAACAAAATTTTTGCTCCTGATTCCTTGACAGAGGTAATCTTCATATTCCTCTGTAAAAAAACACCAAGAATAAACGAATAACAAGGCAAGCAAATGTCCATAATAACGGAAAATCTTGCCAGATTGAGAAAACAGCAGACAGCAAGGTTGTAACCTAGAACTTAGAAGGCCCTCTACATAATCCCTAGCCGTGAGCCTTTAATGGGACAAAAGTCCAGTTACTCCACACACACAGCAGGAAAATCAACCTATACCTCAAATCCTTTTAAAACATCGCAGCGTACTGGGTTCAAGTAAACTAGAGTTTAACCTCTCAATGGATTCATCGATTGGCTAATCAATAGGTCAGCTTGTTGACAGAGTACTTGACATTTTTGAGGATTTTCAGAATGGAAGAAGGAAACCGTAGAAAGACAAGAACAAACAAGATACACACCACTGTTTTCAATGTATATACTACAAGGTTCAGTTTATTGGCTTCTTCATAACATTGACACCATGAAAATGGCTTTCAATGGACCTTCAGGGGCATTGGAATACCCACAAAAGTGTTTCAGTCATCACCAGACTCATGAGGCATAGTATTCAATCCTTGCTCAAGAGACCACAATCACGATAGCATTCAACACTGTCGATAAGGGTCTCCTCAAGTGCCCTGCATTCCCATCCCAACATCTTTAATTTCTCTGAACTCAAACCGCTGTCTTCATCTCCCTCAACAAAACTGCCATAAAAGTATTCAAGATCAAAGAAGTTACTACAGCTAATTAGTTGGTAATTCTTAATAACATTTTGGATTGGGCATTGCCAATTCTTTCCCTCAAAATAAAAGAAATTAGTCAGTAATTAAGGCTTACGTTTTAGGGTAATTGTAGTTGGGATACATTCTCTTAAGCATGTCCATCAGGTCACCCATTTTCACAAAATGAGGTCCACAAATGTAGCGTCCAGATGCTTCTGACTTCTCATATACCAGAAGCAGTGCATCAGCTACATCTCGGACATCCACAAGTTCCTACGTTTGTTCTCCATCGATTCACGAGCTACTGCAAAAATTTATAGAAAAAGGTGAACAGGAAAAAAACCCAATATCTAATAAACAGCATGCTAAGCACTTTGTCAGTCATTCCAAGAGTAGTTAAATAATATCTAGCCTGAATGTCAGTCATGGAAGCTAGAAGCAAAGACTGATGCAGGTGACAAGATCATTTAAGATCAGCATACATAGAGAACTATGTTCATACTTCCTTGCTTTTTTCTTTTTTTGAAACAAATACCTAGGTTTTTTTCCTTGGCCTACTGAAGCTTGTAATAGTAATAAATGGAAGTATTAAGCGCTAACTGAACTACCTCCTTTTTTGGGCTGCATGCCCTTCTTTCTTATAGAACATGCCCAGAGAGAGGATGCATAAAGAGGAAGAGATCCATTGAAAAGGGGAGTTTATCCATGAATAACCCATAATAATTTAAATTTGCTCTTTTCTGATCCATGTCAATCCATTAATCAAAATGATATTTTTGGTGAAAACAGATGAAATAATGGTATACCAATCCGAGATTGAACAGCCACAACGTCATACAGCAAGAGTAGTAATGGGTGAGAAGAACAAACAATGCCAACTATCATCATAGTTCTATCAATGTAATTGGAAAAAATGACCCTTCGTCCATGTTTTGAACTCATTAGAAAACACATTGAATCAAAAAACTTTCAAGATTCTACAAGGTCAAGGGAATAAATAAAATCAGTTTCCCATAACAGATACAACTTTAGGGATTGCCATGGCCCAGACAATCAGAACAAATTGTTAGGGGCAAAAAACAGAGCAGTAAGAAAGGAGGCTTGATGAAAGGTACAAGAAAGGGTGGATGTTGAAAAAAATTCCATCAACAAGCTCTGAAAAAAAGGATGCATAAAATTAATGTCAGTAGATGCCATACGCTTCATTATGACTGCATAGTATTACTATCAGAGGATGGTATAAGGTTCACTTGTTCTTGCTTTATCATGGCATCAAGATATAACATTCTTTCAGATATATGCAACCAAATGAGATAGCAGTGAAATAAAAAGGCAGACCTTTCAAAAGATTGATGAGAAACATGCTGCTAGCATTCACAGTGGATTGCAGCAATGGCCCAATAACCATGCATGGGCAAACAGTTACAACATCAAGTCCATGTTTCTCTGCATATTCCAGTGCCTCGCTCTCTGCCAACGTCTTTGAAAGGCAATACCAGTTCTGGCAACATTATGAAATGGAGATTAGACGAAGTTCTCTGGAGCCAATACACAAAATACTTTGATATATTTTATAAGACGACTAAAATATTTATAGCAAATAGCTAGACAATTCAAAGGAAAAGAAGTTCCATTATGTAAGGGCAGTGAAACACATAAGCAGAATATATGGTCTTATTTGCTTCATACCTTCCCGTGTGATGCAGACCTACCATCTATTAGGCATGTTTATTATGCAACTTATAAATCTTGCAAAACATTTATCCACCAGATTAGATGAATAGAACTTAAATGTCATAAAGAAACTTTTAAAATCATCCTACAGAACTAATAAGCAAGAATGTTGTTCAACAGCTAATGGGCGTTAGAACATACCATGTGATAGCATGATAAAAAAGTAATGGTGATATTCAGTCAACACCCAACAAAGTACAAAAGAACATAGCTAATCATCACATGCACTTGTTTCTGGAAAAGTACTTGTCTGTTTTATTGAGCCATAAGTACTACCACAATAATGAACAGGCTTCTAAAGCAAAAGCTCCATGTCACAGAATATGTCATATTGTTACTTGATTCCACTTCAGTCTCAGAGTTCGTTTGCTGGTCTTCTTAGGGCATGTCAAATCAAGAGTAAAGCTTGAGCTATAGGGGTTAAAAGTTAAAAACTTCGAAGAAATCTGAAATCTAGGCACAAGGAATTAGTTGTTTAAATAAGGGATACCTTTAAACTTTGAAATGGTTCTTGTGCTCAGACATGCATGAAAGATCTGTTCATCCTCAATATAATGTATAAGTTGAATGACCGAAATTCCTTTATTCTTCTAGTGTTCTTCTAGTGTTTGCTAGTTTGGTCGTTTCACTGCCATGCGCTCAAAGCACCAATTGTCAACAGTTGTATATGCACTTGTGTTGATTTGTTTAATTGATCCATATAAAGAGATTTCAAGGTTCAATTTTGGTATCTTAAGTAAGGATGGAGCATTTAAATATCTTAAAGTGCTTTACATAATGTGCTAGTCCAGCAAATATGAGGTAAGTGAGAATTGTACAAGAAGTTTTAAAGTTCTAAAGTTCTCTATATTTTGAATCCACAAGTTCTTCACAAGCTAATTGCAAATTTAAATGCTTAAAGATGGGCATCCTTGACCCACCTTTCACTACACAGACTCAACTCGATTAAGCCTTAATTCTAAACTAATTAAGGTCAGTTACACGAGTACTTTTGCTCCATTCTGCTTAGTTTAGAGCTATATATTTTTTTAAAGATGTTGAATATCAAATCTGCTTCTGCTACTTCTTCCCATATAATTTTTAATCTACCTCCATTCCTCTTTATACCTATACACACACACACACACACCCTTATATACAATTAGTAATTCTCACAATAGTAAAAGTTCTATTATACATATCTTTAATTACATAAATATATTAAATAAAAGTTTTTTTCTTTTCTAATACCTATTATAAGATTTCTTTAGAGACTGTATCATATATTCTTTAGAATAAAAAAAAACTATATGAAAATCTTGTATCTTTTCTTTATACTTATCTGTTAATCTTTAAAGCAAAAAAATAGTTTCGGCACAAAACTAAATTAATTCTTTGAAGTCAGGTTTTAAATCTCATGTGTGGGTTACTTCTTTTCCTCATTTCTTTCTTACTTTTTTCTTCTTTTTTTTTCTTCTTTTTTTCTTCTTTCATTTCTTTCTTATTTCTTCTTTATTTCCCTTCATTTCTCTCTATCTTTTTTCTCCTTTCTTTCTTTCTTTCTTTTATTTCCTTTTTCTCCCTTGCTTTCTTTCTCCTTTTTTTTTGCTTTCCTCCTTTTCTTTCTTTTCTCTTTCCTTTTTTCCTTCTTTTCTTCTTTTCATTCTTCCCCTTTCCTCTTCTTTCCCTTCATGGATGGGCTTTGATTTCTGGGCTCTATTTCGGATATCATTTTTCTCACAAGAACGAGACAAGATGACTAGATGCTCCCATACCGCCTAAACTTGAAACCTTGCTTTGGAGAAAGATAGCCTCCATACTTCTCCATCTTTTCTCTTTCACCATACAAACAAGAAGAGAGAAAAAAAATCCTTAACAAACTCGGTTTTTTCTCTTAAATATAGGGGTATATTAGTCAATTTCTATCTTCTATCTTCACAATAAAATAGGTAGCATGCTTCACATTTTTGAAGCACCCATTTTTGTGTTGGAATAACAGACATGTTCTGATGCTTGCTAATGCATGCATCATCCTAGGTGAGAATATATTGTTGTATTGTGTAACATAACAAAGGAAGACATCCACTTTTATGGTGGAAAACTTATAATTTCATACATCAAATTATTCAATGTGGACTCAGCATACTGTGTATTTATTAAAGACTAGCTCCTTATTGCAATACAAAGAAACAACAGGTCAGATAAGAAGATAACAATAAGAAACTTCCCACTAGAATCATTCCAATCTAAGAGTCAAATCAACTTCCTTTAAAGATTATAATTATATCAGACTATAACCAAATATATATAATCTTCAAGGAATATTGCCACATAGGGTTGATCTCCATATTGAGGTCCACACTCAAACATAATCAATGAAATGCAATTATAAATCTTGTAGCACACTTAGATAGCCACTTGGCTTGGGTTTGGTCTTTCCCCTTTCTTCTCCAAAACAAAAAAAGAGGAGTCACTTAGACACCTCTCACTGCAACTTAGTATTTTGCAACCAGAAAGTTAGCTATTTCATCTTGTGTGTTAGTAGGGATCCAAATCCTCTTGCATGCCAACAGCATTTAAATGGACTTCAAAACCAATATAAAACAAATAAAATAAAAAATAATCAGAAAGCCAATAAATGGAAAAAAAAAGAGAGATTTGTTGATAATGATAATGCGCTTCAAGCATAGAACACTAAGCTATTGAAATTGCCAAAATGTCTTGTAAGAAAGTGTAATTTATGCAACTCTAGGATCACATAAGGAAGAAGACAAACTTCATGTGTGAAGCATGTGGGTAAGAAAGACACATTATGTCAATCACCTCTGTTGTCCTGCAGTACTCCTTGTCTGACCAGCAATTTTCATCCATCGCTTTATCCGTCGGCCAATTTGGAATCATGCAGACAGCAGCAGCTGATGATACCACAACTACTCGTTTAACTTTTGCCTCAGAGCATGCCTTGAGCACATTGAGGGTGCCTGTTACAGCAGGAGTAATTACCTCTACCTGCAAAGTAATAATGTTTGCATAAGATGGTGAAAAAATGCATACTAGATGCACAGTTCTTGCGGAGTGGCATAGGAAAGCCAAACATATGAAAAACAACCCTCTATTTACAAGAGCAACTGTATCATGGAAGACAACCAGTTAGAAGAAATCATAATATACGGAAAATATCAATGCTAATCATTCAATACTACTGTACCCTTAAACCTTGTCCATTTAGTCACAAGCCTTATTGAGAAGATGAGAGTGATAAAAGCACGGCAACATTGCCATGCTGTCACATGGGCAAAATAAAGACACATAATGTATCCAATGCCAATAGAATATAGGCCACCATCATCACGTATATAAAATTACTCGCAGCATACTTGCAATCCTTTCATATATAATTGGAAGGACGTGTGTGAGGTATTCTGAAACATCCTAAAATATAAATAACTGCCTGGGGAGCTTGCCTCTGGGTTGGGCACTTTGATTGCAGGAACAGGACTGGCAACGTGGAATACCCCCTCACATCCAGCAATAGCTGATGCTATAGAATTGTAGTCAAGCAAATCAGCCTTGAAAAGCTTCAAGTTTTCAGAGGCCTTCTCCAACTTCTGCAAATGAGCATTCCTTCCATCACCTGATGCCAAACGTAACAGGTTTCAGAACAGGTTATGGATTAGATTAAACGATATAGCGTGAAAACTTTTGTTCATGCATTCAAAACTATAGAGGTGCCGATAAAGATGTAATCTTCTAGCCACTGGAAAACACAAACGAAAGATAGGATTTTATGTGCAGTAATAATCCCTAAGACCAGAAAGCCAGAAGTTTCAAGAAGGCCCTTCTAAGTTTAAATTCTGATTCAAGAGAATGACAAAATGGTAAAGAAACCAGCTGAATTAAACCAAATAATCGTTAATAGGCTCACATGCAGGCAGTAACACAATCATGTCCAAGATCTTAACTTTGCTTTCCAAATAGATGCAGCGAATGACATGCCCAATTCAGACATCTCACACATTTTAGTGTCCCAAATCCTTCTATTCTCATGTGAATACAATAATAAAGCCTAAATATCTTACACTGAAAAATTATCCAAAGGAGATGTTTCGAGTGGGAGAGCCAGATTCCATAATAATCTTTATACTTGAGAATCAAAGATTAACACCGCTTCCCTATTAACCTTTTATTCTTAAAATTGAGGTCTGTACTTCATCGATGCCAACCAATTTATCCCAAAATTTGCACAAAAAAGTTCACTCCAAATTGGCCCAAAGTTCCAATCAAGGTCAAAGATCGTGAATTTTGGTTTGATTTTGAAAAAAAAATATCTTTTTTTTTAATTGCATCGAAGAAAACTGATGAGGGATAAAATCATCATTACATTATTAATCACCCGCATCAACAATTGGGTCATGCCCAATCCAAACACCCTACCAATCAGCTGGCACAACAGCCAAGCAACAAAGCCGAATCGCCTTTGACAAAGTCGGATCACCCCGACAATCCGAACCATCCTCATACCTCGGCCATCTGAGCCGACCATACTTCGGTAACCCGAGCTATCCTCATACCTCGACCATCTGAGCCGACCGTACCTCGGTAACCCGAGCTATCCTCATACCTCGGCAATCCGAGCCGAGCCATTCTATACCTCGAAAAAGGTTATTTCTCGTTCTGGCCGAACCAAGGCATGCGAAATACCTCTGCGGAATCCGGTGCAGAGAATCCGAACTCACTGTAACTAAATAAGATTCCAAATCATACCTAGAAGTGGCCTAGGAAAGAGTGGCCTAAGTCTATATGATCACTGAATCTCAAGGCATCAACCAGCTCTCCCCCGTCAATCCTTTAACCGAAAAGATAAGATCCTACTGGTCCTACAATAAACTTGATTTGAATCCGTTTCGAATCATAACGACTTTTAGACCTCTCCTCACGCACGCCCAAGGAACCAGATCCCTATAAATGCCATAGTCCTCCAATCTCTCAGGTACGCAACTACGATTCTTACGACTTTTATGCAATTACACTCATTCACTGGCTTAATACTCCATTGAAACTCCCTCTGAGCTCGAAGCTCTCGATCATTTCTGTGATCTTCTCTCAGCTTGCTATGAATCTTCACTAACTTGGTCGAAGGATCATTCATAGAGGCAACCCCACAGCACCCTCTGCGTGCGGACTGTCTTGCAGGTTTCACTCCGAAGGCGACGAGATTGACTTTCGGATCAGAAGCCAAAAGCGCATCCAAATCGAAGAACAGACTTCAACAAAAACATAATTGACTTTCGTGCAAAGCACACCAAAGTTAACGCAGAAAAAATAAAAGCATAGCACTGTCGAGTACGAACGGCAGTCCAAATAGGAAAAAAAAAAAAAAACTCACTACGAGAACTCCTTTAGCTCTACCATTCCAACGGATTCTCAGCATACCCCGACAAAAATCCAACAAAACCTCCGGTCAAAGAATGAGAAGAGCCAAGAAAAGCATCACCAAAGGCCGCAGAAAGATGGAAGAAAAGGGGGAAAGTAGTACAGAGAAGGGAAAAGGGGGCAGTACTTGGGTCTCTAACAGTTCCGTGAACGATGAAGCCCTTGGAGAGAAGTAGCTTCACCAGCCACGAGGCTACGTACCCTCCAGCTCCGGTCACGCATACCTTCCTCTTCTCTCCAACCTCGGCCATTCCTCCCTCCCTTTCCCAGGTTCTTCAGAAGAGCTTGTTGTTAGCAACGCGAGCGGTCTCCCCTGGTTGTTCTGGCGGATGCTGCATCGATTGTCACATCGAGCCCTTCGAGGAGTGCAAAATATTAAAAAAATATTTAAAAATATTTAAAAATATAAATAAAAATATTTCGAGCGGAGGTCGCCCGGCCCGGAGCCTTCTGGGCCGCTTTCTGACGCAACGGCTTTCGTCACGCGCCTTCGTTCGTCCGGTTCACCACCCTGCACGTGGCGTTGCGTTTGCGAAACGTTCTCCAATATTAAAAAATTCCGCGCATCGCACGGCTTATTTTTAAATATTAATTATTTTTATAACATAATTTATAAAATATTTAATTTTTCTTGAATTTTAAATAAAAATATTTACTATTATAACTATTTGCAAAATGATGATTTAAATTAGCTGATTGAAGTTCATATTTAAAAAAATTAATATTTTATTTTAAATAATTGTTTATTCATAATTTTGCGTTCTTACCCATTCTACCATTCCATGCATCTTCTCCTACTTTAGTCCTTACCTTGGTTGGCAATGCTTAGATTCTGAAGGATTTCTTTCACCGTTGTCAAGAAAATACTCAGACGCTGATATGATTAAAATCTTAAAAAAAAAAATCATATACTTTTTAAATTTAATTGTTTACAATTTCTCAGCACATTCCATTGCCTCGTTCTCTGCCAGTGCCTTTGAAAGGCAATACCAGTTCTGTCAGCATAATGAAACAGAGGCTAAACTAAGTCCTCTGGAGCCAATATACACAAAGTACTTTGATATACCTTATAAGACAACTAAAATATTTATATCAAATAGCTAAACAATTCAAAGGAAATGAAGTTCCATTATATAAGAGCAGTGAAACTTAAGCAGAATATATGGTGATGACGCTTTATCACTGGTCCTGAACGTCGAAAAAAGGAGGCAGATTGACTAACGGATCCTTGTCTTGCCGGGCTACCTGCAAAAAGTCCCAGGACCAAAGGGATGCTCCAGTGGGGACCCTCCGACGCTCAAGTTAGCAACCAAGGTCACAGCTGAGGAAGAGCTCGAATGAGCTCCTTTTTAGATGAAAAGAGCCCTAGGAGGAGGAATTCCTCTCTGGGTATTGGGATAGCAATCCTCTGAGTTCTTTTTCTCGTACCTGATTATTGAGTGAATTCACCTTTTTATAAGGGGTTGACACTTGCATGACCACGTGGGATTCCGTGAAAAAGGAATGTCACAGAGTTCTTGGGGTTGCGTGAATCTGGACTGGTTGGTGGGGTCCTGTCCCATCGGAAAGGAAAAAAACGGCGGTTGGTGGGCTACGTCCCATCAGCCAGTGGGGCTATCAGGTAGTTGGGTCCAGTCCCATCAGCGGCGTGGCCAGTGGGTGGTTGGATCTGGCGTTGTCAGGTGGCGCGGATCAGAAAGGTGGCGGCCTGAACCACCAGGACTATACTGGGCCTGACTTGGAGAAATTGGGGGCGCCTTGACCCTTCTGAGGGTGCCGAGGCTGAGCTGGGCCGGCCAGGGATGGTCGGGGCCAACTCTACCGACCAGGAGGTGCCGGGGCGGGGCCGACCAGGAATGGTCGGGGCCGACTCGGTGGGCTCGGAGATGCCGGGTCCGATCGGGGCCGACCAGGAATGGTCGGGGCCGACTCGGCGGGCTGGGAGACGCCGGGGCCGAGCGGGGCCGACTAGGAATGGTCGGGGCCGACTCGGCGGGCTCGGAGATGCCGGGGCCGAGCGAGGCCGAGCGGGAATGGTCGGGGCCGACTCGGCGGGCTGGGAGACGCCGAGGCCGAGCGGGGCCAAATGGTCGGGGCCGACTCGGCGGGCTGGGAGACGCCGGGGCCGAGCGGGGCCGGCCAGGAATGGTCGGGGCCGACTCGGTGGGCTGGGAGACGCCGGGGCCGAGTGGGGCTGACCAGGAATGGTTGGGGCCGACTCGGCGGGCTCGAAGACGCCGGGGCCGAGCGGGGCCGACCAGGAATGGTCGGGGCCGACTCGGCAGGCTGGGACACGCTGGGGCCGAGCGGGGCAGACTCGGTGGGCTGGGAGATGCCGGGGCCGAGCGGGGCCGACAGGAATGGTCGGGGCCGACTCGGCGGGCTGGGAGACGCCGGGGCCGAGCGGGGCCGACCAGGAATGGTCGGGACCAACTCGGCGGGCTTGGAGACGCCGGGAGCTGCGCTAGTGTTTTACCAAAATTGTCCTTGTGGCTGTACCAGCCACATCAGATGCCCCCCCCCCTGAGCACTAAGGACCATGTGCCTGCAGTCCTTTGGGCGAAAGGGGCGCAAAAATTCAAAAAATGATTGCCTCCTTAGTGCGCTTTCAATGACTTGATGAGCTGGCGCTTCGTCCCGAGGCAGTGTCGCTTCGAAGATCTCCCGCAATCATGCGGTAGGTGGGGGCTGACGTTGGCGCCGGACGCTCCGGAGAGGAAGTTCATTGGGGAATGGAAAAAGGCAAGGGTCATCATTGCTTCTCCGCTTTCTATGTTCCGCGATTGATCAGGGATCACGCTCCTTGGGACGAATCGAGGCGGCACGTCTCGGGCGCAGGCGAAATTTCCGGCTGACAGCCCGTGGCGCAATAGAGGTGCGCTACGTGGCGGGATCTCGAGCATCGTTGGTCAGAGATGGAGGGTATAAAAGCATTTCAAGAGCCTTGGGAAACTTTTAAGTTGCTATTGCTTTCTTCTACCTTCTTCTTCCCTGAGCTCTTCTATGACCTGAGTCCTTCTAACTCCCAGGTTAGTTTCATCCTTTACCTCACCCATGGACCGTCGTGCCGTCAGGGAGGGTAAGAGACCCGTAGAAGAGTCTTCCCATTCCAGTAGTGAAAATCGGGTCCCTTTAGCTAGCCAAATGCCTCGGCCGGTGGGTAGCATCACCATCCGCGACCGATCGAGTGCGATAGGACCTCCGTCCACCTCAGGCTCCCCTATTAGGGCGGTCATGTAGGGAGAAACAATCCCCGAGGCATGCATATTTTAAAATTTTGATAACAATTATCATTGCAGAATTTTAAAGATTACATACTAATCTATCTAACATGCATCAAGATCATATCTTTGCCTTGTATAGGATCGATTGATCCAAAATATGCATATAAATAAAAATATCAAGATCATATCTTGATCTTTAAGATGACTAGTCATACTACTTATCTTGAAGCCTGCCTTAAGATCTAAGGATCAGATCGCTTACCTTAAGAACAGTAGGTAAATCTTTATTGCTCTGCAGCCGTTCAATCGTCCGGCCTCTAGTATCGTCCATGCGAAGCCCCGAATGATCGGATTCCGGGAGTGCTAGCTCGCGAAAAAACAGCTTTGCTGATCTTGAATCCTCCCACTTGAATCTTCCTCTAAGATCCACCACGCTTCCGCTAACACCAGAATCACCATAATTTTTATTCTAACCTTTTTAGAATTACAATCCACGACATATCGTGTATTGTTGTTCTATTTTTTTGGTGAGGGAATGCCCTCTATTTATAGTCTCAATTTAGCTTTAACATTGAATTCTGACATTAAGAATTCCGTCATTTGGTAGAAGCGAAGAGATACCGAAGGCGCGGCGCTTGGTTTAATTCCGACGTTCGGTGAAAACCAAAGAGACGTGGCTAAATCCGACGTTCGGTGAAAACCAATGAGTCGTGGCTAAATCCGACGTTCCGTGAAAACCAATGAGTCGTGGCTAAATCCGACGTTCTGTGAAAATTAATGTTAGGCATTAAATTCTACATGAGAATTTAATCTCTCATGAGATGAGATTTTAGCCATCTCATCATATGAGATCCTTATGCGAGATGTTTGGGTTCAGGTGATGGTTTAATCTGATCTGAATTTATTTGACTGAACCCACATAGATCATGGTCCAAGCCTAAATCAAATTTGGCTAGTCCTGAATCTATTTAAATCCAAATCAAGTCTAATTTCAAATCAATATTTGAAATTGACTAGTCCTTCTAATGGACTTAAACCAAATTGAATCTTATTCACTTGTACTTAACCCAATTGAGATAATTCAATCAATCAAATTGATTAATTAAATCATATACGATTCTCAATCGTTGATCAGCAAACAGATCATCCTAGAAAACTTCTATGCGTGTGACTCTCTAGGTTCGAACCTAAGCCGGTAGCATAGAAACAACTTTCTATACTAATCGATGTGCCCATCTAGCAATGGAACCTGACGTCCGGATAGGTCGAAGAGTTGCCGAGCAAACTCCAAGAACCCTAAGAAATAGTTACCGTATAATTTATCCTCTTGACCACAAATGCTAAGGATGGCTTAAGAGCCTGTCAACTCTAAATAGCAAATCCATAAAGTGATTTCAACTTTAGTGATCATGTGACTTTCACATGAAGTGCCTTGGCCAAGGTCTTGCTAAATTGAAACACAAGCATTTCTCCTTTTAACGGGATAGGTCAAATTCCATCTTGATCCACAATTGACTACCACAAGTACTTGACTGCACCCAGTAACCTTTCGTAGCTGGATTAGAAATCCAGGTGGTTCGGCACCTAAGTACAATGAGTTGCTTGTAAGCCACTGGTTGTGATCTTTAGGTCTGAAGGATATTTATACCTATATCTTCTTGGATTAACTCTTGACAGTAGAGTATCCGAAAATGAGTCACGTTCGGTGAAATGTACTCCTACACTTCCACCTGTATGTCATACTAGTATCTCTACACTCCTTGGTTAAGAGGACAACCAACAAATATGATATACAACGTCCTATAATTGATAGTACTATGGCCCTGTCATAGTATATCATTTAGTCGCGAACTCTTTTAAGGACCTTCAAAGATAAATCCTCTTTATCGTGAAGGAAGATCCTGAGGGCTTCATTACAATCAGGAGTATTAAGAAGATGTTCTTGTAATGAATAAACTGCCAAATAACTTTTATTAATATATCAATTTATATACAATTTACATTAGCACAATAATCAAATGATTGGCTTTAGGATACAATTCCCAACAAACTCCCACTTAGCCTAAAGCCACTCATTACAGTATCTAATACCCATCTTCAACGTATAGTTGTCAAACTCCTTGATGCAGAGTGCTTTAGTAAATGGGTCACCTAGGTTTTCCTTTCCATCAATCTTCTGAAGATTTATGTCACCTCGGTCTACAATCTCTCGAATAAGATGAAACCGGCGCAGTATGTGCTTGGTGCGCTGATGTGCTCGTGGTTCCTTTGCTTGAGCTATGGCACCAGTGCTGTCACTGTACAACAGGACTGGTCCATCTATGGAAGGTGTCACTCCAAGCTCGGAGATGAACTTTCGCAGCCACACAGCTTCTTTCGCAGCATCTGATGCAGTGATGTACTCTGCCTCGCACATCGAATCTGCCACTGTATATTGTGTCACGCCCCAAACCCTATATTGGATCTAGAGGTGGCAACCCGCCGCATGCCGGGCATGCAAGGTGTCCCGAAATATAACATTTAATACAAGAAGGGTAATAATTATAATTCGTCCAATTTAAATGGTTCTTAATACAAACCATAATCATACGTTTTAGACTACATGTCAAATACATAACTCAATGGGGTTACAACAAAGTACTGGATCTAAGTCACTCTGATAGCTGCTTCAACTACCGCATATCCCCATCTTCAGTTCTGTGGCTCTGAAAAACATTATGAGATTTTAATGAGCTCACACTCAATAAGTAAGCCAACTATAATGTAATTTAATCACTTCATGCTTTTATAAACTAAATTTTTCCACAATAAATCTGCCAAGCTCCCATAATTCAGATACATTTACCATGTTATCAAAACATGCTTCATATGCTCAAAATAAATTTTGGAAGCAATTGCCATATATAGTATATCAAGAATATACAATTTCAGGATAAAATCACTGTAAATAGCATGTAAAAAATGTATTTTTATACCAATGTCCCACGGCCACACGCTATGTACACAGAACACTCCCTTCGGGTGTAACTCGGGTGTATCCTCCCTAAATATCCCCTAGGAGTCAGGGTCCTGGAACCAGTGTCATGCACTAACATCCTGCCATATCCGACTACAACACACCCCAAGAGTGTGTTCTCCATATACCCCCCTATGGAGATGGGTCCCGATGCCATGTGGCATAATATTGCCATATCCTGTCACAGCACACCTCCTGGGTGTGTGCTCTCCATATACCCCCCTATGGAGTTGGGTCCCGGTGCCAAGTGAGTCATGCAACATATCATATCATACCATATCATAGCGGACCATAGTGGGACATATCATCATATACACAAAGTATCATTTGCTCAATAGCATGTATCGTTGCAAAATGCAATCCATATACTTTTCATAAAAACATGTCACATACACATGTGTATTTATAAAACCTTTAACAATTTCAAAGTCATGCCAATTGATCAGTTGTCCACATAGATACCCAATTATTTATAAAATATAATAAATAATAAACTAATCATAGCAAAGGCTTATGTTGGCCCAGATGACAACCCAAGAGGGGGGGGGGGGATGAATTGGGTTCTTTAAAAAATTATCCTTTTAAAATAGTTTGCTTAACAAGAATGAAGGCAGAAGCAATGTAAATACAAAGTGCAGTGAATGAAACAGAGATAGAGAAAGAGTCAATGGAAGCACGGCAAACATAAGGATTTTATAGTGGTTCGGTGTATCCAACACCTACGTCCACTCCCAAGATTCACTTGGGTCCACACTATAATCCTCCTTGATTACAGCCGAGTTGTTTTACAAGGTCACAACTCAAACTTGTTGTTTTCCCGGGATCACAACGAACCCAGCTGATTTTCAAGGGCTCACCAGCATAAAAACCCTAACACAAGCTTTACCAAGCTTGTACCGAGGTAAGACTACCTCCACTAGTTCAATCCCCCAGATTGAACTAGACACAAATAATAGAAATGTTGTTTTTCAATTACAAAGCTCCTTAATGAGCAGATAATCAAATATAAGAACAAAGTTTAGAAAAGCCTGATTTGTAGTTGGTTGGCTTTTGAGCTTTTCTTCTTTTCTTCTTTTCCTCAACTCCTTGGAAGTGTAGAATCGGGCCTCAGCTCGGATTCTTCACGGACTGAATGTTGGAGTTGATTTGAGCTTTTCTTCGAATGTAGAAGATCTCTTGAGTTGCTCTTGAATAGCTCTTGGATTTTCTTCTGAAGCTTCCTTGGATTGTTGAACTTGAGCACAGATGAAGCTTCCTTTGATTTCACACTTTTTCTTTCACTCTATTTTGAATCACGGATTTTTTCAAATGACGCTCTGTTTAAAGATTTTCTCTTGATTTGAATGTCTATCTTTTTTTTTTGATTTGAAAACGGCTTCTCTATTTATAGATTCTGCAAGAATATAGCCGTTAGAAACAAAGAAATATAGCCGTTGATAAAAAAATCTTACCGTTGGGGCTGAGTTGGCTTTCAGAAAAATTACGCCCAGAATTGTTGGAGTCGATTCCTGCTTTCCGCGAGTCGGCTCGAAGTCGTGATACCAAAAATAGAAATACTCAGAAAGTTAGAGGGTCGACTCATCAAAAGTAAAGTGTCGACTCCTGACAGTCGGGGGTCGACTCATGAAAGGCAAGGGGTCGACTCGCGAAATGCTCATGGTGTCTGAGCGGAGTCGACTCACACAGTCATGGAGTCAGCTCGACAGAATCGAGGGTCGACTCATGAAATCACAGGGGTCGACTCGAGACAGACAGTCATTTCTGTATTCTGAGTGGAGTCGACTCTGAAACTCTAGGTCGGCTCCGAAACGTATCAAAATCAGAGAATTTTCTGATTGACTTGAAATTCGTTCCAGATGACTTGAGTCATTAGAAATCAATTCAAGAAATGTTCCAAAAACTCATTGATTATAATATGAAGTATAAAATTTCTTTTTGAAAGCTTAAACATGGAGCTTGAAGTTAGATTAAAGTTATTTAACATTCTCATTCAGTGTTCTAAATAAATTCATTACTCATGTAAATAAACTCATTACATCTTTTAATATACTCATGGAATCATCAAATCAATAAGATTAGGGCGCAAGAAAATTGATAAATGACTTACTTACCTCCTGGCGCTAATCCAAAGATGTAATTCGGCTATTTAAGCACCTGGGTACCTACAACATCAATTTCCCAATTTTTAGTCCCCAAAAGTAGCATATCAAAATAGCTTTTAGCTCTACCCAATTTTAATCCCAGGGCCAACTTGGGGCTTGAATATCTCCCACTACATAAGCCCAAATGGGAAAATAAAAATACCCTCAGAAACTAGAATCAACACTGATCCGAGGCATACTTTATTTTTCTATTTTTGATCCAATACCAAATCGCGGCCCAAAAATGGCTCGCGAAACGGCCCAATAGGGCCCAAAAGGGGGGAACGGCCCGAACCGGCCCACTCCCCCAATCTCCCCCGCCTCCCCTGCGAAACAGGGGAAGCGTGTGCCGGCGGTCGGGGCCGCCGCCGGCCACTTCCCGGAGGGGCTGGCCGAGCTCCTCCCCCTCTCTTCTTCCTCTATTTCTCTCTCTCTCCCATTGCCCGCCGCGGCCTCAACCCATGCCGGTGGCACGGCCGGCCACCACGGCCGGCCGGACCTCCACCGGACGCTGCCCCGGCGCCGGTGGAGGCCGCCGACAGCAGCCCGGGCCCGGCAAGCCGGCGGGCACTCCGCCGGGCCAAACCAAGCCGCGGAGCGGCTTGGTTCAGAAGGGAGGGCCGCCGGCGGCCCTACTCCGGCCGCCTCGAGCGGCCGGAAGCTGCCTCGAGCGGCCGGGTACGGTAACGGAAGGAATTCTCCCGTTCACCTGAAATAGTGGAAGAAGGGGGACCTTACCTGGATTGCTGTATCATATACCATTTAAAATCACCATATTAGAAAAGCTGGATTTTATCATCATCCATCTGCCGGAATAGACTTTCATACCGAAGATGTGCTGCTACACAGCGATAATAATTCCGATTAGCATTTCAGCCATTGCCACAGGAGAAACCCTTTCATAGTCATAGCGATACCATTGTACATTGATTACGCAACCTTAGCGCGGTGCCCGGTCTCACCTTTCCGTCTGCGGTCTTCCCTTCTTCGGGTGGGTGTTGGCTCCCCCATACATTATAGGTCATGGAGTCAAGTTCAACTTGTCATGGGAGTCAAGTTCGGATTTCATGGCCTCAAGCCATTTATTAGAGTCAGTCCTTTGCATAGCATCCATATAGGTGATCGGATCCTCGTTGTTCTCATCGAGTTCAACAGGATCATCGTTCTGGACCAAGAAACCTAAGTATCTGTCCGGTTAGTGTGGTACTCTACCAGATCGCCTTAATGGTGCATCTAAAATGGGTTTTGAGTTTGATCTAATCAACTCAGATTCTAAAGGTTCACTGGTTTGTGTTGTTCCTTCTACTTGATGAACTTCCTCAAGTTCAACATTAGAGCTATTTGTTCCTTCACTAAGGAACTCCTTTTCAAGAAAAACTGCTCTATTACTAATGAACAACTTTTGTTCTTCAGTATTGTAGAAGTAATATCCTTTGGTTTCTTTCGGATAGCCGATAAAAAAATATTTGTCAGATTTGGGTTCAAGTTTGTCTGATTTTGCACGTTTCACATAAGCCGGACACCCCCAGACTCTCATATAGGTAATAACCGGTTTATGTCCATACCACATCTCATGTGGAGTTTTAGAAACAGACTTACTTGGAACCTTATTAAGAATATGACAAGCTGATTCTAATGCGTATCCCCAAAATGATATTGGCAAGCTTGCAAAACCCATCATGGACCGAACCATGTCTAACAGAGTTCGATTCCTTCTTTCCGACACACCGTTATGCTGCGGTGTTCCAGGAGGAGTCCATTGGGAGAGAATCCTATTCTCTCTTAAATATGTCACAAATTCATTGGAAAGGTATTCGCCTCCTCGATCTGATCGAAGGGTCTTAATACATTTTCCTGTTTGTTTTTCTACTTCTTTATGATATAAGCCCGCTGAGTCGGCCCCGACCCTCCCGGTCGGCCCTTCTCGCCCCCGGCGTCTCCACCCCGCCGAGTCGGCCCCGACCCTTCCCGGTCGGCCCTTCTCGACCTCGGCGTCTCCAAGCCTACCGAGTCAGCCCGACCCTTCCTGGTCGTCCCTTCTCGGCCCCAGCATCTCCAAGCCCGCCGAGTCGAGTCGGCCCCGACCCTTCCCGGTCGGCCCTTCTCGGCCTCGGCATCTCCAAGCCCGCCGAGTCAGCCCCGACCCTTCCTGGTCGGCCCTTCTCGGCCCCGACGTCTCCAAGCCCGCCGAGTCGGCCCCGACCCTTCCCGGTCGGCCCTTCTCGGCCTCGACATCTCAAGCCCGCCGAGTCGGCCCCGACCCTTCCCGGTCGGCCCTTCTCGGCCCTGGCGTCTCCAAGCCCGCCGAGTCGGCCCCGACCCTTCTCGGTCGGCCCTTCTCGGCCCCGGCATCTCCACCCCGCCGAGTCAGCCCCGACCCTTCCCGGTCGGCCCTTCTTGGCCCCGGCATCTCCAAGCCCGCCGAGTCGGCCCCGACCCTTCTCGGTCGGCCCTTCTCGGCCCCAGCGTCTCCAAGCCTGCCGAGTCAGCCCTGACCCTTCCCGGTCGGCCCTTCTCGGCCCCGGCATCTCCAAGCCCGCTGAGTTGGCCCGATCCTTCCCGGTCGGCCCTTCTCAGCCCCGGCATCTCCAAGCTCGCCGAGTCGGCCCCGACCATTCCTGGTCGGCCCTTCTCGGCACCTGGCATCTCCAAGATCACCGAGTCGGCCCTGCCCCGGCATGCCCTAGTCGGCAGGGTTGGCCCCGACCACCCCTGGCCAACCCAGATAAGCTTCAGCTCCCCCAGGAGAGTCGAGACTTCCCGATTTCCTCCAATCTGCCCCAACATGGGCCCTGGTAGCTCGGGACGCTACCTCTCTGACCCGCGCCACCTGACAACGCCAGATCCAACTACCCACTGGCCACGCTGCTGATGGGACTGGACCCAACTACCCAACAGCCCCACTGGCTGATGAGACTTAGCCCACCAACCGCCGTTTTCTTCCTTTCCGATGAGACAGGACCCACCAACTAGCGTAGATTCATGCAACCCCCAAGAACTCCACGGACATTCCCTCCTCACGGAATCCCACGTGATCATGTCAGGATCAACCCCTATAAAAGGTGAATCCACTCAGTAGACAGGTATGTGCGATAATCCCTAGAAAAATCGCTATCCTAAGACCCAAGGAGGAATCCCTCCTCCTCTAGAGCACTCTTTCATCTAAAAAGAGCTCATTCGAGCTCCTCTTCTGCTATGACCTCAATTGCTAACTTGGGCGTCAGAGGGTCCCACCGGAGAATCCTCTCCGGTCTTGGGACTTCTTTGCAGGCAACCAGGTGGAGCGAAGCCTTGAGAATCCGTCTGTTCCGGCGTTCAGGATCAGTGATTGGGCGTCATCAGATTGGCATGCCAGAAGGGGGGTAAGTTGGTGTAGAACGCAGCAAGAATCTCAGGGCTTCCCTGTGCTACATCGGGCCAAACTCCACTCCCCCCACTCTTCTCTTTTGGAGTTATGGTGGTGACACGAGCTCAGGACGGTTCCATCAGCTGCCCAGCGGGGCTTCCCCCGCTAGTTAGGCAGTAGGAGGCTAACCCCTCTACTGCCGATCCTTCAGTCACCTACCCACCATCGAATGTAGCGCTCAAACAGCGGAGCAATTGGCGACCCTCTCCCAGCAAGTCCAAACTCTCACTGCTATGGTCCACGGGCTCCAACAGCAGCAATCCGTGGCCATCCAGCACCAAACCGCTCCCCCCGCCAATCAGCATCAGCGAGGGGAGGTTCTCCAAGGCGGGAGGCCAGTCGGTGAGAGGCCGGTCGTCGCCCGGCTTCCCCAAGGAAATCTCGCCACGAGACCTCCAAGCGGCCGCCGGTCCCCTGATTGTGGCCCCAGCAAATCCCTTCGAGCTGCGTCACCAAAGAGCCAAAGCAGAAGCCCCGACTCCCATCTCCCTCTCTGTCTCCTTTATCTTCTTCTTCCCTCCTCCGAGCCATCTCCGAGGGCCCAGCGATCAGCCGACAGGCGAGGAGTGCCGGAGAGTACAACCGGCGGCTGGATGAGCTAGCCAGAAAAATCAATCATCAGCCAGAGGAAGAGTTCGACACTCGTCCTCCTTACACCCACCGAATATTGAAGGATCCTGTCCCTCCAGGTTTCGGTTCCCCCAGGTGGACCCGTACGACGGTACGACAGATCCTCTCGACCATCTCGAGAGTTATAAAGTAATGATGTAGGTCCAAGGCGCTTCAGACGCCCTTCTCGCAAGGCCTTTCCCGCCACTCTGCGGAAGGCACCCGCGCGTGGCACT